>JAWPHD010002100.1:0-275499 GCA_037043455.1 Cyrtodaria siliqua | reverse complement strand
AAAAAAGAAATATTGTAACCTTTTTGGGCAGGGTAAGGTCCAGTGATTAAACGGGAAAAAGTTCCAAACCGCATGATTTTTGGAAATGCCTTAATTTTGGGGCGAAAATGTGTGTTTTTGTCAAAAATCGCCGGAATCTGGAATTATTTTTTAAATTAGTTTGAACATAAACTTATCAAATTGAAGCAATAGAATGTTGCACAGCATACATATTCAAGTTTTTCCTGGCATCATATATAACATAAAATTATGTGCTCCGTATAATGGCATTTGAGGGCAAAATGTTGGAAAAAATGACAAAAAATCACTGATTTCTGTAATCAGTTCGGGTATTGGGTTAAAATTTAGAAAAAAATATTTAATACAATAGAATAAAGACATTGTAACATTTTGGATAGAGAAAGGTCCAATAATTAAGTAAAAAAAGTCCTGAACCATATGATGCCTAAAATATTGCCTTAATTTTCAGGCGAAAAATTTGCATTTCCGTTAAAAATCGACGGAATCTGGAATTATCTTTTGAAAATAGTTTGAATTTAAACTTATCAATTTGAAGCAATAAAATGTTGCACACTATACATATCCAAAGAAATATAAAAAGATCAGACAGGGAAAGTAGCATTCAAGGAGGACAGAAAACCTCAAAACACAGAAACAAACACGCAAACAGACAAACAAGAAGGCAAAAACAATAATAAATGCAAAGGACAGCACAAACACAAAATGGTTGACAATAGGGCTACCGCCTTGGAACGGTCAGTGGCAAAGTAAGCCACTGGGGGTTTAAACCGGTTCTAGGGTGCACCAAACCTCACACTTACTCTACTGTCGTCCCATTAAAACAGGACAGTGTAAATAAAGAAATCCCCGCCATGATCTAATCTCTAACCAACAAGGCAGCATCAATAGGCAATATAAGTAAAACACAAATATGCTCCTGTAAATATAATACAAAAAAACAATAGCCTAGAAAGCCACAATGAAGTTACTCAATGACTTGGCAGAAGCCAAAGTAGTAAGAGAATAAACCATTAAGGGCACGACAAGTCATTTATTGTATCAGATATAACATATGTGCTCAAGTATTTATATTTTAGGGCAAAATGTTGAAAAAATGACTAAAATCGATGATTTCTGTAATGCATTGAGGTATTGGGAAAAAAATAAAAGCGCATAGAAAGAACGGGGGAAAAAATAGTATAACATTTCTGCAGTCCAATGTGCAATAATATATATCTATATTTGTACAGACAGTGTACAGGCATTTTAACAGCACTACCGCACGCACTGATGTGACGTTTGATCGTTATTTTGGTGGTCGGTCGATCAAAGCTTCCACAAGAAGCAAGAGATCTGGCAAACGTCGGCAAATATGAAAACTCATCACAAGTCCAGAATTCCCACTTCCACAAGTATGGGGTCAGTACATATCACAGGAAGATAACAAAGCGGACTTGGCTGAGTTCCTTTCTACTGAGGTGATGAATCGCTCAGATACTCATCCACTTGGATCAACTATTGTTGTTGGTGGATGTTTCTCAGGAGAGACGAATTCAAAATCTAGCAGCTTTGATGCCAAACACTTGTGTGTAAATCATGAAGAAGCCGACACCAGAATGATACTATATGCGAGGGATACAGTAAACAGAGGATACAGGCGTTTAGAAGTCGTTTGTCGGGACACAGATGTTTTGCTAATTCTTATCCATCACATTGGGTATGAGGTAGAGACATGGATGAATTCAGGGACCGGAAAGCAAAGAAAGTGTTATCCAATACACACCAGATCTCAGAAACTTGACGAACATGTTAGACGAAACATCCTCGGTTTTCTTGCATTGACGGGATGTGATACCACGTCGTCCTTTCATGGAATCAGCAAGAAGACATGTTGGAAGCGATTCTGTGATATTCCGGACTAACTAGGAGGTATTGGTCACGGCGGAGGTCTGTTACCGATCGCACAATATCTCTGCGGATTGTATGGTTGTTCGCAGGAGGATCATGAGCCAAACATTGATGTATGCCGTTATCGTTTGTTTATGAAGGCTACAAAAATATTTGGAGCTCTTACCACCAACCTCAGATGCACTCGAACTTCATGTGAAGAGGGCAAACTATCAGGCGAAAATCTGGATCAATGCTACCGATGTCGATTTCCAACCTGAAGATCCAACAAATACAGGAGGATGGTGCGCCAGTGATGGTATCTTGACCAATCTGGATGAGGAAACCCTCTGTTCCAAATGCTTGTATCCAGCTTGTGTCATGTGGATGCAAGACAAAGTGTAGCACAGCACGTTGCAAATGCTACCAGTCAGACCAAGTGTGTCTATTTGAATGTGCATGTGAGGCCACTGGGTGTTCAAACCCTAGATAA
Source organism: Cyrtodaria siliqua (assembly GCA_037043455.1). NCBI lineage: Eukaryota > Metazoa > Mollusca > Bivalvia > Adapedonta > Hiatellidae > Cyrtodaria > Cyrtodaria siliqua. The sequence goes on along the minus strand of JAWPHD010002100.1, from coordinate 273,119 downwards.
ACAATTCATGTATTGCTAAATGACAGTTCTCTGGTAGTTAGTTATGAAACGTTGCTGTTTAAGCGTAATAGGAAACTGAGTTAGTTTGCATACTATTTATGATTACCAGTTATTTTGTAGTTTGAGTATTTCACAATGCTGTTTTACATTGCTCTACTAAACCAATACGTTATATACATGTTTCATGCATGTACAACCTGATATGTAATACTGACTGTTACATTATAACCTTGGAATGTTTTGACTGTCTAAAACATGTATACATACACATGTACAAGACAATTTTCGAACTTTTCAAGTTTTTTTATTTGTTATATAGTACAGAATGCTTGTAGAACGTTAATTCAACTATTGAGGAAACACGTTTATTTGTATTTGATTTGTTACGCCTATTTCAACAGTATTTGAGTTATTTACAGGTGTACAGTTACCTAATGAATGTTTCTGGTAAAGATCAGTACTAGACTTTTATCCGCAGTTAAAAAGTGCCAAATTGTTTCAAATAAAGTCTGGCCACAGGGTGGCTTGAACCAACGAACCTCTATCAGTGAGAGTATATAGTGATTGTAAGTCGGCCGGCGAGCTTAAGCACTCAGACGGTAACTACAGAATGACAATATAGATATGTTTATCCTACAGAGGAGCATAGGTGTGATATGCAATGGTTAGACCACAAAGCATTTTCATAATGAAACGTGGCAGTTTTGGTCCTGCCACCTAAGTTTTACGTGTAAAAATTGCACTTATTGACCTTTGACCTAATTAATCATTGGCGCAAAACAGTGAATGTTGTTCAGGAATAATTATAAACTCAATTCTTTATATATTCCATGCATACATATGTGTGCATTAAGCTGCATAATACAGTATTAGGCAATTTCCTGCCTGCTGCACTACAAAATGCACTTGGTGACCTTTGACCTTATTGCACCCTTCATATGACCTTGAGAGAGCGACATCCCCTCTAAAATTGAAGGTACACAATATCTTGTCATGATTCAAAAGAGATATCACTATTAACACGAAATGCCTACGACTGCCAGATTTTGGATGGTCTTAGTGGGACTAATAAAGTTTATTCAGAAAGATATTAGTGCAATCAAGAAATTTTGCATTTCCATCGTTTTTCATCGTTTGCCAAATTTCTTGGTATTTGATGAGACGTTGACAGAGGTGTATGTGTATGCAAGGAACGACAACTCTGGGTAGAGATTGGGTTGACAATAGGGCTACCGCCTTGGAACGGCCAGTGGTTGCAGGACAGGTTCTAGGGAGCACCAAACCTCACTCTTACCCTATTTTCATCCTAATAAATCAGGACGGTGTAAATAGACATATCCGTGTCATGCTATATTCTCTAACAAACAAGGCAGCATTAATAGGCAATATAAAGTATAACGCATAAATGATTATGTATATGCATATAAAAACAAACGCCTAGAAAACCACACAAAAAGTACTCAATGACTTGGCAGAAGTCAGAGCAACAAAAAAACAACCCAAAGCACGGCTCGCACTCCTAGCCACTACTTTCTCTGTAAAACTATAGTCTAAATGTTCGGTTAAAACGATTCCAAGATATACATACTTGTCAATGATACCAATTTTATAAGTTCCACGGGTAAAGACAAATTCTGATCTAGAAGTGTGTCTAAAACGAATTGGGTCTAAAATGAGCAGTTTTGCTTTTAATAGTACTGACATATAGTATTTCTAGTGGACCACTCATTTAGTTCATTCAGCATTCTCTTAAGATCATTCTCATTTGCTGCAATTAAAACAATATCATCAGCAAACAGTAATATATTGACCATTTATTTATCGAAGTCAATGCCGTTACCTAAACTTTAATACGAAGAGCCAATTCATTGATCATGGTAAATAGACACATATGTATTTAAACTATAATAATATTAATATTCAGTTGACATCTGGAAGTTAAGTATTATATGTAAACCGGAATAAAACCTTAAGTGGAATGAAAATATTACAATCATTCGAAATAAATTGTCTTCGTATCTGTGGCTTTAATCTAGCATAAATCAATATATTCCACTTAACTACATAATTATTGACTAAAAGGCTTATATCCAGCCACATTTAGACTTTTACAATAGTATGTGCGTAAATACGACGAAAGGAAATATTAATAGTTTTATAAAAAAAAAAAAAGCGGAAAAAAGGAAGAGCTTGTCTTGTTAAAGAATGCAATGCACGCTATAAATGCAATGACAATTGACCACAGAAATGTTCTTAATAAAGCTGAATTTATGTTTAAAGTTTCTAAGCAGCTTGTTTTTCCTTATATATTGGATATGTTTTCAGTTACATAAAGTTAGACAATTTACGTTCTCACTGTGACATTATCTTTACGGTTCCTAGGAGCCTTTTAAAGGGACATTGTCCGTAACTGTTTACTTATGAAACACAAAGTAATTTTCGTTGACAAACATTACACACTAATCATTATTGAATATTTACTAAAAAAAACAGGTTTGTTTGGCGGAATTTAATAGCGGTACAAAACAAAAAGAAGTACCGCTTCGTGGGTTTGAACTCGCAGTCCAAACTAGGCAAAACTATTATGTTTGAAATACTTTGATTAACGAGGCTTTGAAGAATATATTGCTTTGTAAAGCGGGCGTCAGAGAAGTAAAGCGGGCTCCAGAGAAGAAAAGCGGGCGTCAGAGAAGAACACGGGCGTAAGAGAAGTAAAGCGGGCGTCAGAGACGATCAGTAGTTTTTACTAACTTGGCTACCTTCGTGAACTAATCCTCCATTTGAATTCCTAACACATTGCCTACTTTTTGGTCAACAGTATGTATGCCACAGAGGGAATTATAAATATGTTCATATAATTGAATGCTTGGACCAACTTTATATGCCAAAATCATTGTATAATATATAATGTGAAATACCCGGGTTTCTATACGAAGTAGACAAACAAATAAAAAATAAAAAATAAGAACCGAGTGAAGTTGAGAATACGAAATAGACAAAATAAGAAAAGGCGGAATAAAAACTCGCTTAATTCAGTTAAAGATATATGACTTTCGGCATACGCAGATTTTACGATTTATGATCAAGTGTCAAATCAAGTTAAATCTCTATTACAATCAGTAGCTTGATTTCCTTGAAGACTCTTGTAATGACTGCATAGTCCTCTTAATTCATAAAGTTATAAATTAATTCAGTGTGGATGCAGTTTCTAATGATATATTAATTCGGTAAAAATAATTTAATTTCACACTGGTTTAAGATAGATAAAGTAATATCCGGTTTGCTTCAAACAGCACAAAACACGATTTCATTACATTATCGTGAATACAAAAGAACCGTTTTCGAAGGTAGGTGCTACAATTTTATAAAATATACTGAGCAAAATAAATTAAGCACATAAAATGCATGTCATTTCCATAGACGAGAATGTCACGAGATACAAAAATATCGTGTATGTATGTTCGGGATCAATGATAAAGTGACATATGCTAATGCTGCAACGTCATTTGTAAACAAAGTCGGGATAAAAATAAAGTAAATATGATCAGGGGGAGAACGTGTAGAGGTTTATGGCGCTGCTTATCGGGCAGCGCTATTGGTTGAATGTGTACAAAATAGCGGAAAAACAAGGCGAAACGCCGCCGAAGTGAGCCAATACGTTCGTTTTTGGCCATTTACTGTCGCTTTGAAACTATCAATGAAACCATCATGGGATGCAAACTCTGCTCGTCAGTCTTTAATATTGATACCTAAGCTATCTGCAGTATTAAAACAGTTGTTGAAGAAAAACCACAGTTAAAACGTGTTCTATTAAAACAGTTGTTGAAGAAAAACCACAGTTAAAACGTGTTCCATGTCACGCTAGCCTCGTCTATCTGGGTATAATTGCCAGCATACATTTCAACAATGAAATAAACATTACTGCAATGCGTTTGCACCATTTAATCGCGAATTTAAAGAAACTACTACATAAACTACTTCCCGGTCGCTACCATGATGATTATGTCAAAAATAAACACTGTATACCTGCAATTTGGTATATGGCGTGTGCTGTACGGCTCAAAAAAGATTAATGGCGCTAAAGAGAACACAAACAGCTGCAACATACGTGGTGGTAGCAGCATACGTTGATGTATCAGCGGACAATTTTCATTGTGATTTTAATGCGTACTAATTTGTGTCCGATGCAAAAGAGAGCACCCGTCGGTGACAACAAGAAATTTGTGATACAAAGTAGATATACAAATCGAACTCAAGGACGACAGTCAACCACAAACACACACAGAAACAAAGAACAGCTTTAAAGATGAATACAAATCAAGATAATGCATCACAAACACAAAAGGGTTGACAATAGGGCTACCGCCTTGGAAAGGTCATTGGCAAAAAGGCAGCTGGGTGTTTAAACCAGGTTCTAGGGTGCACTAAACCTCACGCTTACCCTATTGTCATCCCAATAAACGGGACAGCGTAAATAAAGATATCCCCGCTATCATCTCTAACAAACAAGGCAGCATTAATAGGATATATACGTAAAACACATAAATGATCATGTATATATAATATAAAAACAAAAGCCTAGAAAGCCACGAAGTAAGTACTCATTGACTTGGCAGAAGCCAGAGCAAAAAGAGAACAAACCGTTAAGGGTACGGCAAGACAAGATTAAAGACAAACATCAAACACTACCGTCCTATAAGGATTTAGGCAGACGTCATCATAGAGTCCACAATCTGTCCGGTCATCGCACAATGAAAGAGGAACTGTGAATGGGTCAACCACTAAAAAGCACAGGCCCGCCATACGATATTTTGATTGGGTTTAATAGATAAAGTGAAAATAAAGTAGCCATCTAGATGTTTCATACCTAACTAACAAACCGTCAATCTTTGGCGTATTTCCGTTGCATTGTGCGGTAATAAAAGCAAAATAGTACCAGACACAACAATAAAGACAATCTCCCAATTTAGGTTTTTATTTTATTTGTTTCTTTAATTAGTTTCTATTATGCAAGTCTGATCACTTCCCACTGTCTTATCTGAATAAAACAATGAACACAAGCACTACAAGAGTTATAAATAAAGTAAGAAATCATCAAAACAATATATGAAGACAATGTCCGTGTGTAAACACATGGTGTCTAGTGTTAGAAACATTTGACATATTGCTCTTTCGTATCCAAAACCCACAGCACACAGCAAGCTACTACATAAGTTAGACAGGTTTTGGTATCCAGTGTGGTATACATGAATGGCACAAAGCTTTACTCACAAAGAAACACATGACAGTAGATTGTGAGGGTGAGCTTTCTACTCCTGCTCCTGTACTATCAGGAGTACTCAATGCACTATTTTGAGACCGCTCTTATTCTTATGTTATATCAATGACTTATACTGTGATCTGATACTGTACACTCCCAAGTACGACTATTTGCGGATGGTTGCCTTTTGTACATACCTATCAGATATAGTTAGACCACAAACTACTACTGGACGGCGTATCCTCTCTAGAAAAATAAGGCATGAGATTCAGCACCAGCAAATGGTAATCTTGAGCATCAACAACAAATCTAGCCACATCTATTAACTAGATAATTATATGCTGTATAACAAGTAAACCAGAACCCCTCTATTGGAGTAAACATTTCAGAGGACCTCAAGTGTGGACCCATATTACAACTCTGGCCCAAAACATGTGTACAGCAGTGATAGAATATGCCTCGATTGTTTGGGATCCTTACCTCACCAAGACATCAGTGTGCTGGACCACATTCAAAATTTATCTCCGGGGACTAAAAGACCATGGAGGGAGGGTGCGTGTTGATGATGCTGGTAGAGCTGGACCCAGAACGATTAAAAACTCTTTCTTTATTAAAGCTTCGGCGAAGAGGGCCTTCTAAGTGATAGTGTAGTCAGTGCAAATGCAGTACCTGGCTTTCAAACAGCCCTCCAAGCTTGTTACTAAACATTTATAATCTGCGTATGCTGCAACACGCCCTGTGTTGCATTTATCCGGACCCAGATCATTTCATGAATCTAACTGGCCGCCCAATAACCGTCTTCTGGTTTTAAATATCCCCAGTCTCCTCTGAGTGACGTATTTAACCCAGAGCATGCCACCGGTAGTGTGTGTTTGTTAATAGTTCGTAGTCACTGTCTATATTCTGGGTTGAAAAATTATTTATTTTAATATCCAAGTTTCTGTTAAAAAGTATGTCATCATTACATTCATAACATAGTGCATAATTATTCATCGATCTCTGGCTTTGAGAATATAAAACAATCCAGTTCCTTTTCATTCTTAAAGGACAGAGTGGATCGTTCTTCTTGTAACGCAGCATTTTGTGACACCTAAAATAAACACATATGAACCGACATCATTAGCACTTTAAACCTTTTTGTCGTACAGTCAACTCCATGAACCGATTTGTGTCGCACACACGAAGTTATCGACGATAAACGTAATACATTAAATAAAGGCTTCCTACTTGCTAATTTGCTATTCTTGAAGATTTGATATATGAAAATAGGTAATTGTTCTTTAAACACTATAAAACGATTACAAATGAAGGCATGTGATTTCAGGCCCAACCGATGTGGTTTTCCTTCAATAACTGTTTGCATTGTTACCTAACCACAACAATGAAGACAGCCGATGAAACGGCATGCGTGTCTCCATATGATGGACGCAATGAATAAAAGAATAAAACTTAATTATAAATGAAGAAAATGACAATGTACTCACGATATCGTCTGTCAATTGTTCTGATCCTCCATATTGTACACATTCAACTAATGGCGCTTAGGCAGCGCTATAAATGTATACACGTTCACCTCCTTGATGATGGGAACATACTTTTACAGGTTATCAAACATCCTTCTCATTTCAATGAAAAGGAAGCTAATTTTAAAATTACGAAATTTTGAATGTTTTCGTTTGAGAATAACAATCGTTTGTGAATACATTTTAGATATTTTTAAACAATGCCAGAATGGGCAATTGTTGTAAATACCAAACATTACATTTGTTCAAAGCATTACCTTTGTACAATGAAATAAATTGTTTTAAATATATGGGAGGTAATTCTGAAATTTCGCTTAGAACAATAATATAAAAAAAGAAGGACAATTACATCCTTAAATATTAAATAACATTTCTAAAGACTTCAAACAATTATATCAATGTTCATAGGTTTAACCTTTTCCGCAGAAAATAGTGCTAAACCTTTTTTGTTCAGTATACAAGACAATCCATTATTCTGGCAAAACATCGGATTTAAAAAGAAACATAATTCAATAGTATTAAACTGTTTAATATTTCATCTATTCTGTAGAGCCTCAGTCATTCTAATGGAGCAATAAGAAAGATATTCACTTCTTACCGCATATATTACCCGAAATGATAAATTGGTTATTTTAAATACAATTAACATAACCCGGCTTAACATATTAACGGTGGTTTTATGATACAAATGGGAGGAAAGTTGAGATTTATATATTCAAGATAACGTCGACACTTATTTAACACTTCTCGTAAATGTTCAAATCTTTCTTAAATCTTCTTTTTCCAACATTACGAAATACATTCCATAACATTGTCGAAACTTTTAAAGTTTTCTATAATTACATATTTACTTTGTATGCGTGTTTTTGGTTGACTGTCAGGGGCGTACCTGTGCATACTCCTATACACCCGTGCTTATAATTCAGAGTTGGGTGTAAAAAAAATGAAAAAGCTAAAAAGTCGAAGGGTGTTGGGTTGGGGTGGGGGTGGGGTGGGGGAGGGTGTAGGGTGAGAGGTAATAGCTTCAAAATACGTTTTTGAGTCTCTCAAAACTACCTATTTCGGGTTCAATTTTTCCCAAAAAATTCCTGGGGGAGGGCCACTGGACCCCCATCAGTGGGAGTGGGACACCCCATCCCACACCTTCCACGTTCGTATACCCAAATCAATCTAGGTACGCCCTGTTCTGTCTAAGTTTCCTAATCGACGTGTATACCAAGCATAAGTAGCAGGTACGACTAAAGTATGACTTAGTACAGTACTAGATAAATATCTGTCAAGACAACACTGGAATTGCATCAGATAACACTCAAGCAGAAATTATTTGAAATCAAGTAATGTTGTCCTGTGAGAGGAGACTGCCAGCAACTAAAGTAGCACCGGAGAATTGAGAAAGGTAACTGGTAAGATGATACTAGTAAGGGGGTTGGCAGTGTGTGTCTGATCAAACTTGATTTGTCCAATCCAAAGCCTTATAATTAGGTGTTTTAAAAGGAAGAAGCATGAGTTCAACTATGGAATGGTATAGTTAATAAAATGCTCTCGGTTTTGGCTACCATTTTTTATCACATAACGTCCCTTGTTAGCAGTGTCGAACACCCATTTAATATTTTATTGTATGACACACCTGTAATACAACCTGGGACGATTTTGATTGGTTGAGTTAAACCTGTAACACTACGCAAGTTTATTAACTGAAACTATTTTATTTATTACAAATTCACCCAGATCTGAGTCATATACTTATTATTTGTGACAGCTTATAAAAATAATGCGCGTTATACAAACCATTGTTGTTGATTTGTTAAAAAGTTGGCGTAAACTGTTATTTTGTAAAGAGGTAAAACACGAACTCTTTTATACGCAACGTTATGTGTGAGACGCGACGTTACGACGTCACATATTTTATAACGTTTTGGCGCTAAAGCGTGTCTGACGTCGTGGTGGTTCTATGTCCATCTGAATTAACTTTTACTAATTTGATGCAATATTATGTGATAAAAAGGATCTTAAACACATACCCATTCCATATAAGATTTATGAAACTCGTTATGAATTATTTTTAATTTTAACTCGCCAAAAGGTTCGTTAAATTTAAAATAATTCATAACTCGTTTCATAAATCTTATATGAAATGGGAACTCGTTTAAGATCTTCTATATAATACACTATTACAAATATTCTTTTTTTTTCCTTTTTCCATAGTACAGTGGAACGCTTTACCAGAAGATCTGCTGATGTATGACTTGAATAAGTTCAAACGTGATGTCAGCCGCATCAACCACATCAAACCATAAGTGCTGTAATCTTTCTTGTATCCTGAAATTTTTACTTTTTCATACTTTGAAAATACACACTTCCCCCACTATTTACTCAACCTTCCTTACTTCTAAACAGTCTATCTTGTCTTCTAACATACACAGGCGCGAAACTTGCTCGAACTTACCAGTTAGGGTGTGCAGCAGTGTAGAGAGATATACAGATATACAAAACACCGGAACAGCCTTACAAGGTGGACAATTCGTTACTTTGAATATCCATTCAGATGAGCAATTGCGAAACTCATTTCGTATGTATACAATTTGTATTAGATTATGTAATTAATGCAGTCTGACGTATCTCGTATGATGTTATTTGTACCAAACGAACACAGGTTAAATAACCTCTTTAACATCCCTTTGATATTCAACACTTACCTCACAGTACAACGCGACCGTCTTTAAATAATTGAAGCAACGGTAGTGAAAATGAGATTAAAGTTAATTAACTTCGAAGTTGACACGATCTTTAATGGACTCTATAGTGAATATTAATGAGGCTGACGATTTGTTTGAATGGTGTTTTACGTCATTTTTAGCACATGTTGTACCATATACATATGACGGTTCGATTTGTTTGTGATCGCGGCAGACCACCCATTTTTCCTGGGTAGAACCAGTACTGTATACCTCCCGCAATCCGTAAGAACGAGGCTGACGAACGCTGACGAACGAACGATGACTAGCGCTGACGAACGCTGACGAACGAACGATGACTAGCGCGGACGAACGCTGACGAACGAACGATGACTAACGCGGACGAACGCTGACGAACGAACGATGACTAACGCGGACGAACGCTGACCGCTGACGAACGATAACGAACGCAATCGTTTAAACATTAAATCAAAATACAATTGTCATATAAAAGTACATGGTACACCAAAGGTACATTGAATGGCAGATACATTAACAGAGACAATCCAAAATCTTTACTAGTGATCTAATTCATCTAATAGTCAGCTGGGGTGTGTGTTCAACGTTCTTTTTTTTTCGATCTCTGTTTACCTCGTATTATTTGCGAAGTCGCGTGATTTCAAAGGTCATCCTGTTATTTATTTTTCGAGTTCTTTTCTCTCTTCAAACTACTGTAAATACAGTATGGGAAACTTTGTTAATCGCGGCCAGTGTGACAATTGTTGTAAATAGGTATATGTAAGATTCTGCAATACCATTAAAGTAGTCAGGCTGACGGATACCTTTTTTTACCCACCTGATGCAAAGGGTCCAAGGCTGTCTCACGGCTGTCTCACGGCTGTCTCACTGCTTAACTCCTATAAATAAAGGGAAACGTCCCTATACAGTCCCTGTGAATATATCAAAACTGTTGTGTTGAAGTTAGTTTATAATATCTTGTTTTGTGTAGCGGAAAGTTTTGGTCAAATGTAAATATAGAAATTAAAGGGAGTGGAAGCGGAAGCGATCTGGAAAAATGTCAGTTCAAATAGATCTAGAGGGGGTGGGGGTGTGGGGGTGTGGGGGGGAGGGGGGGGGGTTGGGGGGGGGGGGGCAAATCTAAATATACAAATTAAAGGGACTGGAAGCGACCTGGTAAAATTAAAGGGACTGGAAGCGATCTGGAAAAATGTCAGTTCAAATAGATCCTGAAGGCACTGGAAGCGATCTGGAAAAATGGATCTAGTGGGGGGTGGGGCGGGGGTGGAGTGTAGGAACCTCAAACGTGAAAAATGTCACAAATGTAAAAACGGTTACAAATGTAAAAAAAAAAAAAAGGTCACATATGTAAAAACATACGACAAATGTAACATGTTTGGTGACAGATGTAAAAAAAACAAAAGTGACAAAAAAAGTTAACAAATGTAAAAACAAAAGAGTTAAATATGTGGAAAAAAAAGAAGAACACAAATGTAAAAATACATTTTTAAACGTTCAATTTTTTTTAGCTCTGTTGATCAAAGGTCATGACCTTGACGTGGTGCGGCGACCGTCCGTCCGTCCGTCCTTCTGTCCACCCGTAAACTTTTATTCGTGGCGACATCTCCTCAGACACCGCTTGGCCAGTTTAGACCAAACATCACATGGATGATAATTAAATGAATTACTTTTTAGCATTAGGTCAGCGCGACATCCAAGATGGCCGCCATTACCATATATTGTCAAAACCTTAAACAATCTTCTTCTAAAGAATCACTGAACAGATTTCGACAATTTTTTTTTAAATAATCGTAAACGCCTACCCTTGTTTAAATAAAGTCCCTAGGATAAAACATGATTGTGCCCGGAGGGTCCAAAGTTTGTATATTGAGATTTTACATGTTTTTCATAGATTTATATAGGACAAATCGTTAAAAACCCTTCTTCTCTGAAACCACAATGTACAGAGCTCTCATGTATTACATGTGTCTTCTACTAAGTTTATCAAATGGTAACCCTGGGTCAAATTTGTCCCCGCCCCAGGGGTCACAGTTTTACATAGGTTTATATAGAAAAAAAATCTTCTTCTCGGGAACTATAAGAGCCAGAGGTTTAATATTTTGCATTTATTATAAGCGTATGATCCTCTAACCAATCCTGTTCAAATGGTGATCATGCGGTCACATTTGGCCACGCCTCCCCGCCCCCACCCCCCCTCATTCAATGGACATATGCCCCCTCCCCCCACAACCTCCGCCCTTTTCTCCATTTTCCATCCGATCTTTACCACACACCCCACCCCACCCCACCCCAAACCAGTGAGCTATATACGGAGCAATGTCTCCGAATAAAGCTCAAGGTGAGCAATATACGGAGGGCATGTGCCTTGATTCCGAATAAAGCTTACTCTTTTAAAAACTGAAAATGTTTTAAGTCCTGTTCCAATTATACTCATATTTCGTATTTATATGATTATGATACATGAAAGTCTAAATATATGATTAAAGTATAGTTTAAGATATATGACTTTTAACGACAAGATCCTCATCTTTCCAGGAAATATATAAAAGTATATTAAAGGTAAAGACTTATTGCACTATGTTGTATTTTTGTAATATTAGGCTTTACAATCAATGTCTGAAAAATTGAAAGATTTAAAACTCGAAAAATGCAATAAAATCGTAAGCTTTAGGAGGGTTCAGGTCTATTCTTCATTTTCTACAATGGTCAAAGTGTCATGACATATTATTACAAAATATGCCTGGAATTACACCAGAATGCACCATTTAAGACTACCATTAACCCAAATTTTCATGGGGGAGGACCCCCAAACCCCCTTCAACTTAGTTGCAGCATTATTATAGGTTTATGGGGACGGGCGCAAGTCCTAATAGGCGTCCTCAAAGTAGGCGTTTAGGTATCGTGAGTAACTTCAATTTTGTCCACGCTACGCCCCTGGTTGGTGTTATTGCTGTTGATGATAAAAAACTACCCCTTCCTGAGTGAGCAATTGTTTTTTTTTCTTTTCTTGGCACAGATTCTTTTGCGTGAAGTGTCTGAAGAGCGAGCCGTGCGTGAAGAGCGTACATTGAGCGTGAAGAGCGTGTATTGCGTGAAGAGCGTGCATTGCGTGAAGAGAGTGCATTGCGTGAAGAGCGTGAAGAGCGTGGAGTGCGTGAAGAGCGTGCATTTCGTGAAGAGCGTGTAGTGCGTGAAGAGCGTGCATTGCTTGAAGAGCGTGCATTGCGTGAAGAGAGTGCGTTGCGTGAAGAGCGTGCATTGCGTGAAGAGCGTGCAGTGCGTGAAGAGCCTGCATTGCGTGAAGAGCTTACATTGCGTGAAGAGCGTGCAATGCGTAAAGAGCGTGCATTGCGTGAAGAGCGTGCAATGCGTGAAGAGCGTGTATTGCGTGAAGAGCATGCAGTGCGTGAAGTGAAGAGCATGCAGTGCGTGAAGAGCACGCACGCGCGAGCACACACACACGCGGACATGGGTAACACTATACATTTTCTTCAGAAAAAAAAAAGTTGCTGGTAGGCCTAAAATAGACTTTGAAATAGCCAAAATGAATGCTTATACAAGTACACAAACGGTTCTGTACAGACAGACGGACGAACACTTTAAGAATGCCTCTGTCTGTGCATTTATTAATAGGATAGCACTACATAATAAAAAATATCTACGTAAAGATATTTATTCGAACTTTGCTATTAATTACGATCTTCCAAAAATTACCATTTCGGCAACCCTTACCTACTTAGGACGAACAGACAGACGGACCGACACTTGTACTTCAGCACAAGTGTTTTGCTACATATAATATATTAAAAATAATTTATATCCGCAATGTGTCTGTTCTTACGTTGAAAGTATGCCTAAAATCTATTTTGAAGAACGTAAAATGAGCAGGAAAATGTCCTATTTCAACGCAGTAGTCGTAGTAGAAGTAGTAGTGGTCGTGAAAGTAGTGGTAGTCGTATCGGTAGAAGTAGTAGTGGTTGTGCCGTTAGTAATATATATTTAAGATAGTAGCAGTCGTAGTAACAGTGGTAGTTATAATGGTAGTTGTAGTAGTAGTAGTAGCAGCAGCAGCAGCAGCAGCAGCAGCAGTAGTAGTAGTAGTAGTAACAAGGGTAGACGCCATGTAACCAGCAACATAATTTATGCAATTATTTTCTGTTATTGTGCGCTCCTATTTTAACTAATTGTATTTAGATTGTGATAAGCTATATACGGAATGACCATGCCTTTTCACCGTATAAAGCTTACTTTGGTGTGAAAAATGTGAGCTATATGCCTACATATAAAGCTTACTGGTGAGCTATATACGGAATGAGCTATATACGGTGTTACACCGCACCACGTCATGGTCATGACCTTTGATCAACAGAGCTAAAAAAATGAACGTTTAAAAATGTATTTTTACATTTGTGTTCTATTTTTTTTCACATATGCAACCTTTTTTTTTTTTTTACATTTGTTAACTTTTTTTCTCACTTTTGTCACTTTTGTTTTTTTACATATGTCACCAAACGTGTTACATTAGTCGTATGTTTTTACATATGTGACTTTTTTTTTACATTTGTAACCGTTTTTACATTTGTGACATGTTTCATGTTTGAGGTTCCTACAGTGGATATTAGTTGAAATGATGCTGTAAAAGTCAATATAAAAGTGGAACAGGAAATGTAGCATTTAAGGACCACATTTAACCAGAAGCACGCATAGAAACCAACAACAATTACAAAGATGAATAAAAGCCCTTAGAACGGTCAGTGGCAGAAACGGCCGCTTTGGGTTTAAACCAGGTTCTAGGGTGCACTATACCTCACTCTTACCCTATAGTCATATAAAAAGTGTAAATAAAGATATCCCCGCCAGGTTATATTCTCCGACAAAGAAGGCAGTATTAATAGGCAATATGTAAGACTATAATAAATTATTCTTACTACACTTTATTCATATATACATGATCCTCTGTGTGTTATACTTATTTTGCATAAATATGCATATAATGCATAATATAATACATATGCATATATCATTATTGATGCCTAGTTTGTTAGAAGTTATATTCTGACGGGAATTTCTTAAGTTACACTGTCTTGTTTAATTTTGATGACAACAGGGTTAGAGTAAGGTTTGGTGCACCCTCAAACCTGGTGAAAACCCTCCAAGCCATTTTTGCTACTGACCGTTCGAAGGCGGTACCCATATTGTCAACCGTTTTATGTTTGTTGTGTCGTTTGCCTCTATTTTCCCTTATGTTGTTCAATTTGAATGTTGTTGTTTTTTCGGTTGACCGTATCCTGTGAATATAACATTTTTTTATTCAACTTGTATAGGCTACCTACGTTTATTAGGTCACTCCTCTTTTAGGAATATATGCATGATCAATTCACATCTCTGGATTAATGAATTTATCACCATTCGTTTTCCATCCGAACTTGAGACTGTGTATCTCGTTTCCTCATCAAGGAATTGTATGATGAACGATGTAGCGGAGGCTGCAGTGTAGTATTCTCTGTTTACAATGTTACATAATCTTTTTAATGACTGTGACATAGATTTATTATCAGCCGTCTAAATGAAACGGATTACTCTTACAGGTCTTTTTTTATTTGTAATTGTATCCAAAAATGCTGTTATATGTATGGTGTCCTGTTAGGGCCATCTTACCATCGCATCTTATACCATCGACCATCGATGGTAAGATGCGATGGTAAGATGCGTTGGTTAATGGTAAGATGCGATGGTCGATGGTCGGCAAAGTAATCTCCGCAATTTTGTTTATTGTGTGTTGAAGGTATGGGGAAAATCATCAAATGTTCACATCTCGAGACGTAGACATCTCTACGGCTCATTGACCAATGAAACCCCGAGAATTTTCTATTGGTTACATCGTAGACATTTTATGTGAACTCAAGCTCGCTTTTATCCTGTCTTCAGTATCCAAATTGATAAGACAGTGTAAATAAAATAACATCCCATCAACATGAGGTCTCTAACAATAAAGTCCATATCCAGAAAAATTATCTAACGTTACACGTATATGTTATTGTATATAGAAAGGTTACATAATTACAAACATCTCAGGATTTATCTAGAATTGTATCGAAAACACACAGCAGCTGCAGCTAAAGAGAAAACCAATTTAGGGTAGGACCAAAAAACCTGAGGGCAAATTGTCATGCATCAAATTCCGCTTTCAGAGTTTCAGAGGGTGCAGTCATAGAGCCCCACGAGGTTGTCTAGTTATAGAACAAGAGAAAAATGAAGCGTAGAGACTGACTGTAAAGGAGTCAATCACCAAGAATAAATTGCTTGCAATACTAAAGGGTCGTATCCGTTTCTGACGATTCTTCTGATTATTTGTGTAAAGTGGTCAGGAAATCCGTCAGACACCTTTAATTTCCGAAGTTGTAGATGACATCTCCATAAAACAAATAGAATACATTTGAAATCGCAGGAATGTGTTTATGTGGGTGTTATACGAACGTACTTCTCCAGTAGGTTTTCGTTGCGACGATAGAACGTTGAGAAATATTACGGAGTTTGTGATAACGAAACCTTTTAAGTTTAATTGCAATACCTATATTTCACCATTGACGTCCTGAAGATCGTTACAAGGCTTATAGTAAAACGAATGAGCTGGGAGATATAAACCCCGTATGATGTAGCACGAGGTATGTCCCCATCAAACTGTGGATTGTTAACGATGTCAAAGTTAAATGCATCTCTCTTATCATAGATTTTAATATGTATGTAATCATTTGAAATCGAGAGTTGAAGATCGAGAAATGCCTCTTATGGTATCCGAACTATTGGCTTTATGATTATGTCATCTAGATACCGAGAATTAGATGTACGATTAAACGCATCAATATTGTCTCCAAGGCTACAGGTGACAAACTCAACATAAAATCTCTGTCATAACAGTATAAAAACAAATCTGCGACAAGAGACGCACAGAATGTACCCATAATGAAAATATACAAATTAGCGGTAAACGGTTTTACCATATTTAATAGAAACTACATATTTAATAGAAGCTCTACAAACGCTCTATTTTGAGGCAAAAAATTAAATAGAGAATATTATGTCAGTGCCTTTTACTATTAAGTTTATTAGGCGAGGCTTAGAAAACGAATAATGGCGAGGCTCTGCCGAGCCATTCTTCGTTTTCGTGCCTCGCCTAATAAACTTGATAGTAAAAGGCACTGACATAATATTCTATTTATCATGTAGAGTATCCACATTTGTTGTATGAATTACTATTATTTCCTATTTCTCAGAATGTTACGCTTATCGAGGACGCCGCCATGTTGTTGTTTTTTGTCTGTTTTATGACGTCAAGCAATGTTACGTGCATGACGTCAGGTAACGTTACGTACAATAAACGCCGAGAGATTCCGCATTGATTTGCTCTATTGGTCAACTTGCCTATTAAAGCAAAATGTATTAGGTCACCCCTTTATTTGGCAGAAAAGTGCATATGTTCATGATAAACAAAAATGACTACACCTACTTCTTTTAGGAATCGATTAATACTAAAAATGCATTTTGGTTAAAAGAACATTTAGTTCCAAATAATTGATTTAGCTTTTAGGAATATGTTAGGTCTCATTTAGTTAAAAGTTAAATCTGTGTTTTAATGTAGAAGCTATTTGGAAAAACTGCTAAGGAAATATTTACAAAACTGGTGATGTTGTACACACAACAGTCAGTTGTTATTTTTGATCAACAATTGAATACATGGAATGTAATCATTGATTTTACAAAATTAATCGAATATTATTCGTTCAGAAAAGCGTAATTGGGTATTTATTCCAGGATTATAATGGAACAAGTGCTTTATTTCAATCGATTTAGAAATATATTTCCAAAAGGCAACATCTGAGGATCTTATGCAAAATGATTATATGCTGATGTGGGAAAATACGAAAGAAAATGTAACAAAATATGTGAGAGTAATAAATACTGGAAACGAATAACTAAATGCGTAATTGTGAAATAGCATGCTTATGAATTGTTGGTTGTAAAGATAAGGTTAAACAGTTTTTCATCTTTGAAATAAATTGCTTTAAATGTACGAATTGGTGTAGGCGACTTGTACGGAAACGTCCACTGATACTAAACAGACGATTTTTTATTGATTTTTTATATATTTCTGTGGTGCTTTTGTCAATTTTTACACATGTTGCTCCCTCCCTCTGCCTCCCCTCCCCTCCCCCGCCACCCCCACCCCCACCTAACACTCGAAACTAGAATAGTTTTATTTCACTTTTATTTTATTTTTTTACATATTTCTGTGTTGTTTTGGTCAATTCTTACACATAGCTTCTTACACATATATGTTGCCCTCTCCCCCACCCCATAGCTTCTTACACATATATGCTGCCCTCCCCCCCCCCCCCACACACACCACCCCTACCTCTCCGTCTAATATTTTTCAGTGTTTTTCAGTGTTCACAGAAATTCCACCTAATGTGAAGACTAAATCAGAATATTTTTTTAGAAATAAAACTACTGACACTGTCGGATTTATCCCACGGATTACAGATACAAAGTTGTTCATAACGTGTATGTTACTTAACTGATATATTCTAAACTCATGCCTAAATACATTTCATTTGCTTACATTACAATAAGTTTGCCATATATGAGACATAAGGCGATATGTTAATCAGAACCTAGTGCAAGGCCAATGTCACTGTCTGTCTAAATCGACGGTATCGAGACAAAAGGACTTCTTCGTTGTATGTTATGTAATACACCCTGTAACGAAAGCAAATGTCATATTACTTAAATCAAACTAGCATCATTTTAAACTTTCAGCTTCTGAGATAAATAAGTGCTATAAATCAAACTCTAATCTTTAGCACTCTGATCCAGTTACCATCAATGGAGACAAGATATCCATGGTACGATAGATACATCAGCTAATTACAAACATTAATTTGTATATAATGCAATATTATAAATTCAAGTAATGTAAAAACATGCCTCAAACAAATGTCCCCAAAAAAAACATAAGCATAAGAGCCTGAGATTCAGACAATTGATGTTTACCGCAGTGGTGTGTGGGTCGGGGAAGGGCAAACATAATAATTTTTAAGTGTGGCTTTGTATTCATTTGCTTAAATGATTTATATGATTTATGTGAAATAAAGAAGCATATACAACGCGGAATACATATATATACAAATGCTCATGCATGTTATATTTGGTGAAGGTACGGCTATATTGGGGCAAATGAAGATATTTTCTTATGTTAATCAGGGAAACCCAGTGCTGGGTCAGGGAAAATCAGGGAAATGTTAGGGAATTTTATTTTGGCATTTCTGTGGCCACCCTGCACAGTGTTAGCGATAACATGGCTATGGAAGAGCCTTCATAATATTAAATAACGTAAAGCATTTACATAAAAACGGCGCAGTATACATATAATCTAATAGCACTGAATATCTAAATATTTAAACTGGGGACCTGTCCTTATACTAATAATTACTGGAAAATGGAATTGCTTGTAAGAACCGAACACAAACAACGGAGAAAAAAGCATACTCGGCTGCATTGCGTCTGTTCATGAGAGGTAGTTTGTATCACAAGCCACGTCCCCTAGTTACAGCTTTAGCGGTTTTCTTCTTTAAAGTACACATTGTGCTCGAAGACTCCAAAGGACACGTACGCCTATATAACCACTTATTCAAGTGGTTGGCTGTAGTGAAGACAGTTGTCTTGCATGAAGTATATTTCCTTGGCGTCCACAAATAAAATAATACAATACATTTGAAATGGCTGAAAATAGCTTTTGTTTGTAGTTCGAAAGTTTAAAGTCCCACAGCCACTGTAACAAGAGAAAAATACCTTGCGCAATGGTAGAGTGTAAACTTCCGCTAATGGAGATGTTGTGATGTACCTGGAAGGGATATGATATGTCGAATATAGTGTTATATCTGAAAGTGATGTGATGTGTCGAATATAGTGTTGCTTATGTGTCGAATATATTGTTGTGTCTGGAAATGATCTGATTGTTCAAATATATTGTTGTTTCTGAAAGAGAGTTGATATGTCTAATATAACTACTGCACTGTTGTATCAGGAATTGATGGAATGTGTCGTATATGCTTTTGTAGCTGAGTTGGTTGTCATCATAGTATTTGTCCCTTCGGCTGTAACATGTTAGTCTTCGATGGCTCCTACATTCTCGAGTGGTGGTTTGGGTGGTTTGGGTTGGTGTAGGGAGGAGTTCTTAGGGACCTCCCGGCAATACTCGAGTCAACTGCACATACCTCCATGCTATTAGCAAGATCCCCATACTGATGATGTTTATTTTTTAGCCGCTGCCATTAGATGATGTGCCCCTCCATCCCTCACCCCCACCCCCCACTCCCCAGTCAAGAAGATGGTCCCTATGCCAGATGTACTGTGACGAGTTTTCTAGTAGTTTATAGCTCCCATGCATGTAGGATGATTCTTACACCATAAAAAGTAGGAGTGTGTTCTTCGATTTGAGATATTTTAATAATTGCCCATGGATATTTTCTTTTCTTATTGAAGGTGAGAAAACAATAGTGTCAGATTGGATGAACAGCGATTAGACGACACTGACAGCAAAATGTGACACATTTGTGGGTGCTCAAAATGCGTATGAATTTAGGTGCAAACTGTTTAGTGAAAACCGAAAAGAGTACATTGCCTGCCACCACTCACATTAAAAAAAAGAAAAAGTGGACTATATACCAGTTTTTGTGGATTTTTATGGGAAGCAGTAACTGTATTTTCCTAAAAAAATACTTTTAGACTGTAAATGCTTGATTCTTGATTCAGAATGGAAAATTGGACTTTACTGCCTATGGCCAACACAGTAAAATCGAAGTGTGTAGTGAGACCTTTAGAGAATATGTACAGTCCCGAGTTTAGTCTTCGTCGTTTTCTACGCCAATCTAATTCATAAAGGCACCACTAGTTGAATTCATGCTCCCGTTGTAAGTAAATCGCTAATGTACACTACCTTTTGTTTAATTCCTTTGTTAATGTGTTTTTTCTCTCTTTTTTGTATGTTTATTTTTGTTGTGTTTTTCTTTCAGCCATCTTTTAAGATGACCCGTTTAATCTCCTCGTCACATTGTGAGACAAGGGATGGGGAGAACCACCCATTATGACGAAACTGATGTACAAGATGAAAAAAGTCAGTTCTTCGTCCAATGGAGATAAATATTTTAATTTGATATAGTTATGTAACTAGTTAAATATTTGTTCTAGCATCTCCTCATCTTTATTAAATTGCTCCACATTTTAAGTTCAGTGTGTCTATAGGTGTTATGAGAGTATTTAAATATGTTTTTAAGTGCCCGATAAATAATGGTGTATTTTGTCGTTTGAGCAAAAATTATAATATCTAATTTCTAGCAGTATTTGCAATTCAATCTTTGTTAAGCATTTTCCAATGTTGAATATAAACAGTTCTTCTGTAAATTTCAGTATTAATTATTTTGATGCACGTACTCTTTGTAGTTGTTGAAGAAAAGTTTATGTTGTTGGACAGGACATTAGCATGTGAATAATGGTATCTTATTCGTTATAAGAATAACATAATGGAGTATCTTTTATTTTTATTTTGTGTAAAATTAGCCGGGAGTAATTTATTCTAATCTGAAACCATTGCAACGTTGTGCGCATGGTACTTTTGAAAGGCGAAGCATATATATATGTCCATGTGTCTTCCTCGATCTATGTCAAAACTAAGATTTTAATTTTGAAGTTGGTTTATCGCTGTTTAGAAATATTGTAAAAGATGTTGCAACCTTTTTTATTTTGGAGAAATGTTGCAATGGTTGATGGTATTTTTGGAAGTGGCTAGTTCTCCATTATCTTTAAATGGGTCATTTATAAGGTGAATATTGTTATCTGTTAATCTGTTAGTACGGTGTATACAACATGGATGAGCCCAAGTACTGCTATGCGTAGCGTACAGCACGAGAAAAAGTAGTAATTCCTTGTAATTAGTTGCTCCCTTAAATAAAATGGCAACCGAATAATTTGCTCGAAAACAGGCGGGAACAACAAACACAGGGAAAGCAATTATACAGCAACCGAAATTACCAAGAACGTTCGAAGAGCGAAATTTTAAGCGGATTTGTAGTAGAGTCTAGCCGTTAAGCTCAGTCTGGAAGACCCCGGTTCGCCAGCACATTTTATATATTCATTTTAGTTATATGTAAAAAGATGCGGCGAACAACATATCGGACGCAAATCTAAACACGAACAGAATCAAGTAAAGAAAAGTAGCATTTGCAAGAAAATGTAATCTTAGGTTTATGTTCAAAAAAGGACACCGAAATGGTTGACACAACCTATTAATAACATATGAAAGTCCATGACATTCCGGTGATGTAGAACTAGTTCATGACAGAGACAAGGAATATAGTACGAATACTTGACACTAGGATGCTGGCATGATAAAAGAGGTTGCAATGTGAGACCAATAACTTACAGGAAGCGCTGTGTTCGACGTATTGTAATATGAAAGTGAACTGCTCTGGTGTAAATGGTTTAAGATAAATACTTTTAAACATACAATTACCGTTTTATAATCGTACAAAAACCGTAAGTTAGATGTTTAGCCCGAAAACGAACAGTATCATTATATACACCTGATATGATAAGTACCTTCACGGTGTTATTTTTATTGTCTACAGTGAAAACGGACACTTTATATAAAAACAAATTGTCACGGTGATGTTTAAAAAAAACGTCATAAATTGTTTTTGTTTTTTTAAATGCCAGTAAGGTGGTGTCTATGACTCACTGGATAAGACATTGCACTTTAGAGCTGCATACCTGCGTAAACATCACAGTGAATGTCGCTAGGCATTTGTTTGCCCAGTGGTAGAGAAAATGCATTCAGTATGCGCACTTTAAATAATTGAATTGAATTGAATGTTGTTTAACGGCTCATCAACACAGTATAGGTCATTTAGAGCCGCCCCAGAGAGAGGGGAAGGATACATAGGAATCCGGGAACCTGCCCTACTCTTATTATCGAATAGATTCCTATGGTTCTTTAACGTGCTCGGAGGATAGACCGCTACACGGGACCGCCCGGTTTTCGTCCCCATCCGACGGACGAGGCTAAGGGAAAGTGTCTTGACCAAGAACACACCGACGGAACTCAGTGGCACCACGGAGGATTGAACCCGGGGCCTCCGGTTACAAATATGCCGCGCTACCGACTGCGCCAGCCCTATGCACTTTAAAGAATGTTCTGATATCGATAATAAACTGGTTCGTGATTCGGTGAGTTGCTATAGAAATGTATGCAACGATTATGTTTGACTGCTAACATGTATCAACTGCACTTAGATAATCAAGCTAAGAAATTACAAGATATCGTGATAATAAAGGCGCCAGGAAAGTATTCCGAAGATTTTTTCATTCTTGTACGTACACCTGCATAGATGGCGATTGTTCGAGATACATACACTGAACAAAATGTCTAAGTATCAACTTTTGTATCTTAACTTATTTTCTTATTTTAAATATATTTTAGAATAGATATATGATAAGTATTTTGTTTTGACCCATAGTTTGTAAAACATTTATTTTTCGTTTGTTACATCTTTTGAGAGTTACCCTCCCTTTATATGAAAACATGAAATATACTGATAAACACATAACATGAGTCAAAGATCGCTTAAAGATATAAAATTCTTAAAATTGGTATGAAATAATAGAAAAAAACATAACAATTTGACCCATTTATCGCAGGTTTTCTGTCTATAAAAAATTAAATATGGATAATCTTAAATTACCTCCCTTTAAATTGAATATTGTTTGAAATTCAAGTAACTGTAATTCAGCGTTTAACATTAAATGTTTCGAAAATTTCTCTTGCAAACGCATTTGTAGTGGTAATGCTAGTAAAACATGATGTCAAAATAATTTTAACTGGCATATTTTAGAATTAGGAACATCGAAAGTTTCACTTATTCGATGTACCTAATAAAAACTTATATACCCAGTTGTATAAGTGTTATAACTTATTTCTAAGAAAACACATTGACTTAAACGTTTTAAAATACGTTCATGCAATCAGAGCAGACGATTTATAGTCGTTATTTTGCAGTTTAACCGTATCTCTAATCAAGCTCAAAATACACAAAACAATGAGAATATTATTGACATATTCTTAGGTTGGTACTTAGCAATTTGGTTTAGTGTAGATATAACTGATGATATATATATATATATACAACAAACGATTCATAAACGATTCGTTTATTCCCGTAAAAAGAAGTTTGAACACGATAAATACAAAAACATATAGCAGTCTCGGTTTGATTGATACTGATTGTTCAAAAACGGTAGTGAAAACAACGGTAGTGATACTGATTCCTACCGTTCACGTCCTCTAGCCCCGGGTTGAGCAGAACTCGACATTTAAAATGTCAATAGTCCGAAAAGTTGAGCCATCCCGAAGATGGTATGCATATTACGGTGAGCATGGAACCTTCAATGTGGTATTTTCGTACCATTCCATAGCTAGCGGCGTATGGTCGCCGTATTACAGAATGATTTTACCTAAACGAGAAATCAATGGGAGAAATAAAGAAAACGGAATTTAGTTGGAAGTAGAGGTTATGAAATCTGCGAATGACAAATAATAGGCAAGTCATAAGACTAAATTAAAAAGCAGACAACATATTCGAAGTAATATTTATCCATACAAATGCAATAACCTATAATATTATAGGTTATTGCATTTGTATGGCTAAATATTACTTGGAACGAGTTGTTTTGGCAAAGGACGACGAGCTTGTGAGAGTCGTCCTGCTCCAAAACAACGAGTTCCAAGTAATATTTAGCCATACAAATTCAATAACCTTTTTATTGTATACTTTCATATTGTTTTTTGATCAATGTTAATTGTATGACTATTACTTTTCATTGTATTTGTGTTATTTTTATAGCTTTTGATGGCATTCCTATCTTGCCATTCAGTTTCATTTTGTGTGGATGATTATTTTGCGCGAAAACGACGTCGACGTCGGATGACGTCATTAAAAACAACAAGCGATTTTCTGAAGTTTGTTTACCATTCGGATAACGTTAAAAACAGTGGGTGAGTGACCATTTGAATTATTTTATCAATTTTTGCCATAAAAGGTTGAAAAAAAAAACACGTATTTTTTTGTTGACACTATAGGAACGATTCCGTTATTTTAATTTGAAAAATCTCCTTCTTTCTATTTCGCGGCTCTTAGCAAGCACGAGCAAAAGTTCCCGTGCAATATCAATGCGTGCAATATCGTAGAATATTGCACGCTTAGCTCAATGCAAACTAAACGGGACAATATGAAAGTATACAATAATATAGGTTATTGCATTTGTATGGCTAAATATTACTTCGAACGAGTTGTTTTGGCAAAGCACGACGAGCTTGCGAGTCGTCCTGCGCCAAAACAACGAGTTCCAACGTAGTTCCTTATTTCTATTTCGCGGCTCTAAGCAAGCACGAGCAAAAGTTCCCGTGCAATATCAATGCGTGCAATATCGTAGAATATTGCACGCTTAGCTCCATGCAAACTAAACGGGACAATATGAAAGTATACAATAATACCTCTCATGTGAAGACTCGATAAAACCGAATCTGCTACTTTTCTCTCTTGTTTGTGTTTGTTGCTTCCAAAGAATCCCTATTTTCAAAAGTTCATTGACATTTACACTAGTGTTCGTTGAGTGACGAGTGGCTGCTGTCAACGTAGTCTCCATGACTACGAATCAGCAGTGTTATCACGTGTTGGTATTTTGGGATCATCAAGCCCAATTTTGGGATCATCAAGTCCAATCTGGGTGGCTTTAAAATAGAATACTATAGAGAGCTACCTAAGCTGGTGCAAGGGAATGTGAAATATGATACGCTTAAGATATCGCCTTATAAACAGACACAATAAAACAGTCTGCTATTTTTCTCTCGTGTTTGCGTTCGTTACTTCGAATGGATCCCTTGTTCAGTATTTATTGACATTCACCTAGCTTTCATTTAGTGCTGTACGGCGGACGTAAAACGTAGCCCCGACTACGAATCAGTATTGTTTATTACTTACTGGTCACTTGTGATCATAGAATCCAATCTTTGTGATTCAAAGTAGATTAGTCCTTTAGTTAGTGCTAGAGGTGAGAGGTTTTGCACCTTATTATACCTCGCATAAAAATCGAGTCTGCTACTTTTCTCTGTTGTTTGTATCCGTTGCTTCCAAGTGAAACGACGGGCGGCAAACTGTTAGACCGGTACTAACATCTGACATCTGACAGTGGTTTTGTTATTTTTGTGTACGGTCAGTTTTTAATTAGTCAGCGAAGAATAACATGATTATTGTGTTGCTTGGTAAATATCTGAATAGATTTTGTTGCAATGATAAATGCTTTAGTAGAGATAATAAATAATGTTAGACTGTTTTAACACGAGCCACCAAGGAACTAATCAACGAAAAGTTTTAATAGCAAGGTCACATAATACAACACTTTCCTTTTCTGCTGCCCAATATTACTGTTTTCCATGTGCGAAAACGATTGGTTCCGCTCATTTAAAATAGAATGGCTACATGTATACTGAAAAAAAAGAAGAAACGTCCGCATTTTAGGCTGTGATTTGCATAGGTTTGATTTTGCTACACTTTGTACACCAATCTAGATATAATTTCATCATTATATACTTATCATTCAATTATTCTGATCATTATTAATAATCATCAAAAACCAGAGTTAGTGTGTTGCTGCTAAAACATGTTGTTTTTTTCAAATTGCAAAATCAATATATTTGTATTATAAAGGGAGGTAATCTGAAAATATTCATTCTTGAAAGCTGTATGGCGCAAAAGTGAGTGAACAGGTCAGCTTACTTTCTCTGTTTTTTTTGGTGCTGAGGTTATCTTCTGTTTATTTCAGAAGAACAAAACTGTGTTAAATCAAAGTTTAAACCACAGACCTGGAAATGCTGTTTTAACCAAAACAAGGGAAATAACTTTGCGTACAAGTTTGATTCAAGGAAAATTGTTTTCATGACAGTGCTGGCCTTTTAACAAAGGTATTAACATATAAGACCAAACAAAATATATTTTAATTGTGTCTACATGTATGGGTAAAGTTGCGGACGTTTCTTTTTTTGTTAAGTATACATGGATTGAATCTAGATTTAGTGTGTAAATATATGTTGGTGAGAGGTATATTTCTATTTTTTGAGGTCAATATGTTAAAGGTCAAGGTTACTGTGACTGTTTAATAAAAATTGTGGATTGACAGTTGTTGCTGTTTGATAACTGAAGCAAAAAGTAACATTTCTAAAAAGATTGTTTATCACTATTGTTTGGGGCGCTTGTTTCAGCCAAAAAAAAAAATCTGCAGTAACCCGAGCAATTTATATAATACGTACATCAGACAAATATCATTAGAACTGGCATTTTCAGTGGTAAATAAAACTACTTTATTTTTGAAAATCGGTTGAGAAATAAATATTTTAAATCCAAAATGATTTTTTGATGGGGCTTTTCCTACGTAAATTCCTTGTTGGTGGGACAGCAGAAAATTAAGAAATGTCAAATAACTTCAGTAATACTTCATATTTTGCTATAAAACTTTCTTAATTTACTAATATCCAAAAGAGTATGATAATGGACCTTTGGAAACGGCCGAACACGACAGATACAAAATATTGCAGTCTCGATTTGATTGAGACTGTTCAAGAACAGTAGTGAAATATGCTAGCTACCGCTCACGCCCTCTAGCCCCGGGTTGAGCAGAACTCCATATTCATAAAATCAATAGTACATAATTGTAACCATCCCGCAGATTGCATGCACATGGCGGTAGACATAGAGATTTTCCTCCCCCATGTCCAGTGGCGCATGGTCCCAGTATCTAACAAAATACTATGCCCCGAAGAGCGATATAAACAAAATGGAATTTAGTTGGGAGCAGCGGTTATGAAGCCTGCATATCGCAAGTAACAGCCACAAGACTAAATTAAAAAGCAGACAACATATGCTATGAGTGGTTAAACAATACCCAGAGCCTTTTTATCGGCCGGAGTAGTGGAACCACCGAATCGAAAATTAAGTAAGAAAACAAAAGCAATTGAAAATGTACCACCGATAACTAAATATAAGTATCGGGCTAAGCGATCTCCAAAGATCGAATGAATAACAGTCATGATTACAAGCTCGGGGAGACGTTTTACTGCTGCCACACTGCACAAGCAACGCCACTGTGCTATATAAAAGAGTACGATAATGGACCGTTGGAAACGGCCGAACATGACACATACAAAATATTGCAGTCTCGGTTTGTTTGAGACTGTTTATTAACGGTAGTGAAATATGCTAGCTACCGCTCACGCCCTCTAGCCCCGGGTTGAGCAGAACTCAATATTCATAAAATCAATAGTACATAATTTTAACCATCCCGAACCCATTTTTGGGTTAAAATTTTAAAAAAAAAAATCAAATTTTTCATGCAGTAGAATTTTGCATTGAGAATGTCCCATCGAAAACAACTTTCGCGCATGGATGTTTTATTTCTTAACCTATTTTGAAAAGTAAGGTATTTTTTATTTACCACTGAAAATGTCTGTTTCACTGATATACAACTTATTTAGGTAGTAGTTTAATTTTATCTTAAAAGTCCAAAAACAATTTGGCTGAAACAAGCGCCCCAGACAATAGACCTCGATTGGGATTGCTTTTCAGCTAGCTCCACATGTGTAATTATGGAATTATTATCTTTTTTAAAGCCTCACTTTTAAGTTGAATGTCAATGAATACATGAAATCAACAATAAACAATTTGACACGCCAATTGACTTAAACGTATGCAGTAACATTAAAATGCAATGTAACCTTTCATTTATATGTCCATTTTAAATCAGACTAACTTAACTCTTGTGAAAATATATCCAAACGCCGCAAACAACCATCAAACAGATGTTATCATGCATCTGTTAAGAGAGAACTTACTTTGCCTAAATATTGAAAAGGTAATCCCTTTCTTCCAATGACTGCACCGTGCACAAAAATACCGAGATGCCATACTATCGCATTCAGGCACTCATTTCCATACAAACAAATAATAAATAAATAATCCATATTTTAATATGACAATGCTTTACAAATGTTAAAAATAAATCAAGAATTGACATTGAAAACAATGACACACTAAATTAGTGTGCAGCCATTATGGGACTAGCCCAGGCCGATATTTCCTTTGCTGCAATATGTTTGCTACACCACAAAGTACAAACAAATGAAATACTCGAATTTATGTAACAAAATAATTTTTGCCAAATTTATCGGATTAAATATATACCTTAATGGCACTTCCTGTGTATCTTGGAGAGCTGTCTTCAAACTGCCAGCAAATTCAAATACAAAAATACCATGATTCCATTGAGATGTATATGGTCATAAAAAGGCAATTCCGCGTGTATGACAGGCATGTAGCTTGTCAATGTGTTTCACAATATATAGCCTATTAAAGATATTACAAGAACTTCTCGTGATTTTAACTAAAACAACACAACACAATTAAAACAATAAATTTATTTATTTAACATTATTTAGATATCTTACAAACAAAACATATTTATGGTTTGCATTTGGCACAATTACAAATATCAAAAATTAAAACTTGTGTTATTAACTACTTGTTATTATTCTTTCTTTTGTTAATTCTTTAGAGACGTAGTAGAGTAAAAAGTGTAAAATTCAGTATAGTCAGTAAGGTGTATTATAGTATTCAACAACTAGTTGTTAGTGGCTTTCTGTACATTGTAAACACTACACGCAGTATTATTCTCTTGTTTTAACATTTTCTTAGTACTGCGCTATATATACAGAAATATTCTCAAACTGTTCAATGCGTTTATAATACTCTGCATGCACAAGCTGTCTTCAATAACGTGGTTTCTGAGGCAGTGAACGCAAATGTACTCATCCGCGTTGTTTTGGCGTCTTCCGCGTGCATGTACCTCCTTCTAATGGAGCCGACCCTGAAATAAAACAATTTTAAATTAAGAACACAACACATAATATACGCTCTATAGTATCGTTACAACGGTTTTTATTCCCACGTATTCGTGTTTCCAAAAAAACATCTCTTTGATGATGACATGCGATCTAAACTTATTTATATTACCCTCCCAAAGTATTTAACTGGGATACATAGAGATTCAATATAGGATAAAATAGATACGTTTTAAATATCTAATTATAATATGTTTGCTCTTTTCTATATATGTTTGACATTTCTATTTAATACAAATGAACCCGTCCATCCTTCCGTTTTAAATACGTGTTTCATAGCAGTAATGTACCCTCTCAATTTATCATATTTCTCGTAAGCTTTGTCATTTGTTCGATATATGATCTGCTATTTAAAAGATGCATCAAGAAAACATTACACTACCCGCTTGACCGACGTACGAGTCGGATGTATAATGTAACCGTATATAACATTAAAGGCTTGCGGTAATGAATATGACATATGACAATGACAACGCGATCATGCTGATGAGGCGTACATTTAATCATGTTGAATGTTTGAATTATAAACATTCCGAAGTCACAATGATGTTTTGCCTCCAGATAAAATTAAATTAAAAGATGCATACGATTTAAAGCCATTGTTCACTGCGTATGAAAATAAAATAAATCACAAATGTATTTATTCGTTTCTTTTCCTCGAGGAAACAGATTTTAACCTTGAAAGATTAAACCTTAGATTTCAGCTTCGATGTGTATCAAGTCTGCACTTTTAACGACACTGAAATACAAAAACTTTACTTAAAACCTTTCTATCGTAAACCACTTCAATCATTTGCATTCGGCACCTAATCCCAACTGAACCAAAGAAGCATTCCGACTATTTGCATTCGGCACCTAATCCCAATTGAACCAAAGAAGCATTCCGATTAGAACAGAACAGAACAGATAATATATTTTATTTAACTTGTTTTGTTTGATTTTCAATACATGTAAGGTTATATATGACGGTCGATTTTTTGTGGTGGAGACAGACCACCCACTTTTCCTGGGTAGATCCAGTACTGTACGCCTCCCGCCATCCGTAAGAATTGATTTAACTTGTACATACATACATACATCATTATATACACATACATTTGCATGCATACTAAGTCAAGTGATTTTAGACAAAACTGCATTATGAGCATTAGTAATAGTAATACTAAATAACTGATACATGAGGATGAAAATACAAAATAGCTAAATATTGTTTAATTGATCAAGATTGTATTCCTTCACCCTTAGAACCCACATTTTCATTTGACCAAAGCCACTTTTAATTTTGATAATATTTTCATCGTTCACGTTTGTATCGCCTTGAGATCATTATAGCGGTTTTATTCTTAACAAACGCGAAGTAGCTGAAACGATATAAAAATTGAATTGAAATGGAGTTTATAGTCGCACCAACAGCTAAGGTCATATGGCGACTTTCCAGCTTCCATTGGTGGAGGAAGTCCCCAGGTGCCCCTCCGGGCAATTTTCGTGCACGGACAGGCACCTGGGTAGAACCACCGACGTTCCGCAAGCCAGCTGGATAGCTTCCTCACATAAAGATTTGAAACGATATAAAGCATGACTCCCGATCATTATACGCGAGATGAAGAGGCTGTGGTCCAATGAAACGACTGAGTGAAGATTCCTTTCTGTGTGGACACTTTTGAAAGTAAATACGTTTATGATTAGATATAAACCTTTTAATGGCTTGTAACTATCGCTGCCACCCACATTTAACAGGTGCAGGGATTTCTACAATTTAAGAGGCGTTGTTAAAAAAAAATATCTTAAATTTCTCCTGATTGATGGTGTGGGTTTTATGAACGTTTAATTTCCGTTTTATCATAGATTATATTGTACATAAACATATGTAAACACACACACACACACTTAAATGTTCATCCATAATAAAGGTAAAATATTTAAAAAAAAAAAAGAATATGTCAGATAAACTGATTAACGACAAAAAACAAACGTTATATGCATCACTATAAATCTCATGAAAACTTCCTTGTTCAATATTGTATATCTGTTATTTGTAGCCACGTCGTTTTGCTTATCTTCACTATGTCCACTATTCGAGATCTTAACATCTATAATAATTTACTATTTTAGCGGTTTTATTTGATCCATCATGCACCTTGATAACATTGAAAATACAGACTTTGTTTTGAGAAATTACTGAAGACAATACAAATCGACAGGTTGAAAACACGACTTTTAGACATGACATTTAAACATTTGAAAGGAGGAATGAGTGAGTCATCCCAAACATAAATGACCGAATGTAAGGATATCGCTTTTTAAACGATCAGTGGCAAAAAAAGCCGCATTGGGTTAAATTAGTTTGCATCGAACCTCACGCTTACCGTGTTAACTTGCGCAACATCTCATACGCATCTCATACGCGTATCGTTTGCTTATTTCTCTGGATGTGGACTTTTTTGTTAGAGATTTCCTATTGAAGAGATGTACTTTTATTTACACTGTCTTGTCAATTTGAGCACTGATGATAGGATAATAGCGAGGTTGTGTACACAAAAAATCGAGTTAAGCACTCTTTGTGTCCAGTATTGTACATTTAATATGCTCTTTATGTGTAGTGTAGTGCAGTGCAAATCTAAGGTATCATTGCGTTTGGGTGCTGTGATTTCTATAGGACCATTTTTATAATATTTATGCACGAAAATACACACCCTTATTGCAATTGTCAGCAGGCAATCTGCTCTTGTAAAACCATAGACGTGGCCTGCTCCCCAAACTTGAACTGTCTTTTGTCATAAAACCTCAGCAACACCGGACTCTGTGGATGGTAGTTCTTGAGGTGTAGGTAATGTCGACCTGGCTCCATTGTTGTGTGGCCACAATCCTCGCACACATAAAGTTTCGTCCGCCTCTCCTAAATTATACAAGGGTGACATTGTAGCAATTGGAGGATGTGTTTATAATACCAAAGTAGAAAATAGTCTAAACTTTTTATGAGATGATATAATAACGAAACATAGAAAATGCATGCAATTATGTTGTTTAGATCCTCTCAGATAATTTATTATTTGGGTTATGTTGTGAAGAACGAATACAATATTTATAATTCAGATCAGATAAAAGCACAGGTTGTTTGGCAACACATTCAACAGTTCATTATATAAAGGATTGAAACAAAATAATACACTCTCAAAAACAAACAATAATCACAAAGATGAATTAAAGGCAAGATATGACATCACCAAAACAAAAGGGCTGACAACAGGTCTACAGCCTTGGAACGGTCAGTGGCAAAAAAGGCCACCGGAGGCCCCAAACCAGGCCATATTCAGCTTAAAAAATAAAAAGCTGCCTATGTTTTCTAAACTGACCATAAAGGTATGCTAAAACGCGACTTACTTGTTGCAGGCAAAAGTATTCTTACACAATTAAACCAGAATATTCAAGCATGATTAATAAGTGTATGAACTTATGTTATTGGATTTAATCAGTTAACTGACACAGTTAATATAAAGCAGTAACGATAATGACCTTGTATCCAAAATCAATCTCTGAGCCATGGACCTTCTGACAGTGAGATTCCAATGAACATCGCTGAGTGAAAGCTTTTCCACACTTTTCGCACTTGTACGGACGAACACCTGAATACAGACAAAAACAATGGCATAGGGAACAATACTCGCAAAGGGAAAACAAAGACTATAGACATTCTTGACCATATTTCGTCGTATATATATTTCCGCTGGCTTCCCGCTATTCCCGGTACGATTGGAATAAACGATGGGTTTTACCTCTGGAGCCAAGGATATTGAAGAGCAGCAATACATTGCCAAACTACTTCTCCATTACGAATTAATTAAACCGTTTCTGTAATTGTATCATTTTTTGAAACTGTAAATACACACCATTTCTCACGAATGCCATCTTTTTTATTTCTTATTTGGCACGTTTTCTTCTGTTTTTCTCTCTCATTTTTTTGCGACAATTTCAAAGGGGAACATGTGTCGCAATGTTTATTAAAGGACAAACTGTTTGTATTTGTAATAGCATTGTGACACGCGGTGTGATGTAACTCAATGTACTCAATCTACCCAAAATTGTATGAATTTGATACATTTCAAATAATTTCCATTATTAGATGAACGTGTCAAAACTTTCATTTTTATATAAAATATGAGATTGCGTGGGGGAGTTGATAGGTTTCCGAGGCGGAATATTCAGCTTTGTGGGTGTCCAGTTCAAACAGCTTATATTTCAAGGAAATGTAAGAAATATTATGAATTTTGTATTTGTTATTTCTCATAAATATTTAAAAATAAGCCGTGCAGTAACGTTTCATATTTCAAAAAGTACTTGTCATAAAATTCTTGGCAATTCTATATAGTGCAATTGTCTAAACTGCCGTCAGTAAAAGGATTTTTAAATACTTCACTAAAATGTATTTCTCTGTTAACAAGAGATGAGGAACATTTAACCAAATGTTTAGATGATGGCATGTAAAACGAATTTAACCATTTTACCAATACATTCACAAACCGTCTTACCAAACGTTAGAACAGTTTCATATATCCAAAAAATATCAAGATGATACAAAGAAAAATACGAAAAGTACAGTAAAAGTACAGGAAAAGTACAGGAAAAGTACACGGACTTCTGGAACAGCCTTCGTGCATATAGCTCACGACTGTCTTGTGTATCTACATAAATAAATGTAGCAAGTATATAACTAAACTCTCACAGAGTATTCTACAGAGCTAACGTACCGGTGTGTGTTCTGGTGTGTCTTTTCAGGTCAAATGTGTCGTTGAAGCCTTTCCCACAGAAGGTACAGAGGTAGCGCTTAATCTCACTGTGGCCCTTCAGATGACGGTTCAACAAGCGCTGCAGGTGGAACGATTTATCACACATACGACATACAAACTTATCGTCCTCGGATTGAGAATCTGGATTAGAAAATAACCAGTTGTTTAAATTTCACGCATGTGTTGTGTAGAGGCTCATAACACATGCTCCTTTTTTAGAGTCACACCAGAAGTGGGAAAGGATACAAAAGATCTGGAAAACGTGCCCTACTGTTACTATCGAACATATTCATATAGATTCAGATAAACGGGACCACCCGGTTTACGTCCCTATCTGACGAACGATGCAGAAAAAACGACTTTATTGTCAAAGAACAAACATAACGACTGTCTTGCCTAAGGACACACCGAAACAAAAGTGGCGAATACGATCGAAATATTCATTACGTGATCCGAATATTACCCCTTCACCGAGAAGCGAAAACGGGGTTGGCTGGGGTATGAAATAAAACCTTAATTTAGGCTGAAACAGTTTGCATATTGTAAAATTAAAACATTTAATGAGTAATGTTAAACAGGTTATCGCATTTTTCAGCAAAAAATATGTTTAAACGTGTTTTATTGTCGAAATATCCAATATAAAATCCTGCTAAGATAAGCTTTCTCATTGCTTAATGGAATTAAGGCGGGACCTCGCAATGTCGAATACGTGATATCTGTATTCGAAGTACAGCGTACTATCCACTGAGCCAGTCTGGCGAAGAAGCGATATCAAAATTCTGATATGACTTATGCTGCCTTGTTTGTTAGAGAATATGACCTGTCGGGAATATCTTTCTTGACCCTAGACACTGGTTTAAACCCCAGCAGCTTTTTGCCACTGACCATTCCAATGCGGTAGCCCTATTATCAATGATTTTATGTTTGTGTTGTCATATCTGGCCTTTTATTCATATTTTAATTATTTTGTGTTTCTGTGCGTGTTTATGGTTGACTGGTCCTTTAATGCGACTTATGTATCTACTTCTAAGACATGTTAAGAAAATAATCTACATACATTTGTTTATCCTACATGTTCATTGTAACCTTCTACTATATCACCACCATTTAGGTAGCATTTAAAAGTAAATACATAAGTGTTAAACACGAAATTTAATGTAAATGCAATAATAGAAATGATATAGCCTCAACGTATTGCATACCACGGAAGACGCGTTAATTCAATTTATCATGCCCTTGATATTCAACGAATTCAGTTGGACCTTAAAAACTGTATGATTGTTTTACAGACTGATATGTTATTGATGAAATTAATCAAACGAAAACAAGTAAAGTACTTGTTCTATACAAATCAATGGGGAAATATGCAATAACCAATACAAGCGTAATGTAATACCACGTGGTAAAGATGCCTAATGTTGTTTAGTTTTAAATGATTCAGTTTCGCAAACCATTCCCCGTGAGAAAAGTCCGTTATAGCAAGTCACGATGAAAGTTTACCATAAAATAAGTCTATAATTATAGGGCTTTCTTGCCGAACACACAGAGCCAAATGAAACACTCGACAATAAGTATGAATAGATAACGATACTACGTTTCAATGGGGATGAAAGTGATTCAAAACTGTTATCTCATTGCTATCAATACCGACAATTCACACAATAAAACCTTGCGTTCAGCGGAAAATGGGAAGTAACAGAAAAATAACGAAGTTTCAATTTAAAGATTATTTCACCATATACGGCTATAATCATGTCAAATTAATGGTTGAGATGGGTAAAATTTAGATGCCCCATTGCGATCAAGACAAGTGGTTGAGAGTGTGTAGTGTGTAGGTTTAAATGATTGTGTGGCCTTTGGTAGGGTATAAACATGATAAACGAGTAGCTTTTTGAAACATCGAAAGTACAAAAACGTCATTTTTACATAACGTTTACATAATTAAACGCATGTAATCGTATGTTTTATCCAAAGCATAACAAAGTGCATTTGAAATAACGTAACATCTGATTTGCATTACGTGGTTCGAGTATTAACTTTCATATCCAATCCGACCCTTCTCCAAGAAGCGAAAACGGGTATGGTTGGGGTATGAAATAAAACATTCATTTCGGCTTAAAAAGTTTGTATGTTGTGAAATTAAAACATTTTAATAGGTAATGTTATACAGTTTATCGGATTTTTTTCAGTAAAAATGTTTTTAAATATGTTTTATTGTCGAAATATCCGTTATAAAATGTACATACCGTGCAATTCTTAATGATTTGTATTTGATATCTAGGTGAATTCATACATGTTAAAGTGGCAATTGTGTTTATTTTCCCAATCATACGAGTAACGAGATCATGGAGATGTATCAAATACTTACAAAAGTGTTTGTCATGTTGTGTTTGTATAAGTATTGGGTTCTTTATTCCGTACCCGCCATTAATCAGTTCGACGCCTTTCACTATTGGAGCCTGTAACAGATCAAGAGGGTCATTTAAAGATAGATCTATTAAAAAGAGAATATTTTATTCCTTATTTTGTAATGTGTCAATAATCAATTAGTACCCATCTTTAAACATCGGTTATATTGTGCGTGTTCTTTTATATCGAATATAACACAACTAAAAACTTCTTAGCTAAACACAGTTAAATACTATCTTACTCAGTAAATTCCCCTTCAAAATCGTTTATTTCTAGTTTCTTATAAAAAAATCACTGTGCGTGTCTATATGTACGTTTTGGAAACTGGCTCAGTCCCGAACAATAGGCGAGTAACTGAGAACTCATTATATTCGCACGGGAAATAAATAAAAGATGACGATGACAGGCTAGTTTGTCACAAAATATGAATCCTAGTCCGTAATTTTAATAGCCAATTGAAGTGTTTCAAAAGCAAAAGAACAATAAAATATTTTATCTCCAAACACAAATAAAACTTAAACTTGAATATTTTTTTTCATATACTCTACGAAAGCATCAAAATAGGTGGGTATACTGCCGATTTTCTGTGTGTTATGGTGTAAAACAAAATACTACAAGCTATTCTCTCCTCCTCAAAATTAACTTACGTTCATATCAGAACAACAAAAGGGAGAAACTTACGCGCATATTTTTCAAATTAACGGCAGACATTTCGGCTTTCTCTTTCCTTTCGGGTGACTTCAGTGTATCCTCAACTTGCATACTATATGTTCCCTTATACAAATGGATGTTTGTATTTTCCTCACTGGAGCTATACCGGTGATTTATCGATGGCATCTGAGGTATCGGACGCCATATATGTGGATAGGAAAAACAAGGATGAGCAACAGGATAACCTGCGGGAGGTTGTGGGTTTGATGGAAACGGCGACCGTGGGTTAGAAGAACTGCCTGTCCCGGATGACAACTGATGTCTAGGGAATGAACTTTGTAACGCTTTTTGATTTTCAGCCGGCTTTGACTCTTTTTCAGTTCTGTCATTTCTTGCATCGTGTGGTGGTAAATTGCTTTTTGAGGAACACGTTTTTGCGTATCCAGGCGACAGTCCAGGTAATGATCTAGGCGACGCGGGCGATGCAAGTTCATGTTGTCTAAAAGGGAAAGAACCTAATGGTGATAATGACATCAGAGGCGAAGGTTCACAATATAATGGCACCAGAGGTAAAGTTGGTGACACATTAGGCACATGGTTTGATTCCTTTGGAGAAAGCCATGCACTTGGCAGAGGTGAGAAATCTATCGTTCTTGCGACACGTTTTGATGGTTCTTTTAATGATTGTTCATCAAGCGAATCGTTTATATTGTTGTCATTTGTATCAATTACTGAATGATCCTCTTGCTTGTTTTCAATGGATTCGGTCACTGAATAGTTAGCATGTGATCCAAGTGTATTTCTGTGTTTATTTTCATACGTTTGAGCGCTTTCCTTATACGTTTCACTTATGGCATAAGATCCATTTAGGTCAATAGTTTTGCAATGTGTGTCCATTTTCTTAATCTGCTCATTAATGTCATTGTTTTTTGCCGATTTTTCTTGTGCCTTTCCTGCATATCTGATAAGCGGTAGATAGAAGCGTCTCGCTGACCGTATTGCTTTAACATCTCCGTCAACTTCGTCATATGCTGCTGAAACTTTTGTTTTGACAGATGACTTGTCTTGTGGCCTTTCATCTAGAAATACAAATACATGAATTAGTGATAATAAAATGTATAAGATAAACCTAAAAGATAAGAGTTCAAAATAACTATGCAAATATTGAATACATTGAAGCTTGCAAATTTAAAAATTCATAAGGTCGGCTGCATCTGAAATACAAGCATACATTTGATAAGACTAAATTATACGATTTCAAAGTAACTTTCTAATGTATAATATGACATTATTGGGAAGAATGTTTGAATAAAGTAGAATGTTAAATTTCAATAAAAAGTAAATACTTTAATTATGTTTTAAGGAAGCTGTCTTTATAAACGAAATGAAATCAACAGGTCTTGTTTTCTTTATATAGGAAATGTGGTTTCAGCTTTAACAGAATATATATTCAACTGCAAATCATTCAATCTAAATAAGTTTACAATTTTGTGTTTAAAAAGGAGAAATTTCACACTGCTATCAGCAATTGACACTACTCGATATGCCTATTCAAATGTAACAAATATTATAATTAAATATAAAAATTCATGTAAAAATGTATTCATAGTAAATCATGTGCACAGAAGCTGAAAAGAATTATCTTATCTGTTAAAGTAAAGTCGCTTTGAATAAGAAAACATAATGTGAAGGTTTAAGCACCATGCCGGTCAGATTCTTAAGAAATTGTAACGACGTCATTTCCCTCATAATACAATTATATTTTTATCAAATTTTCTTCATACCAATTTCGTTTCCATATAAGCACATATAATAACATCGCAACGGGGTAAAACGTTAAGCACATTTTTTTGCTATTCATAAATGTTATTGCTCTTCTAATATATTCTGTTTAAAGCTTTGCACAATTTAAACGATACTCATAAACTGGTGCTGGGTCCTTTTAAAACGACCCGTGGAGAATCATTAGTGTTTGGAGAATTTGATAAATTATTAGAAAATAGTTTACACTTAATTTAAACCTATACTCAGTTATAATTCAAAAGTTATATATGTAATAAGTCTCCGCAACGAGCCTTTTGAAAAAAAAAACGATTTGAAATTATTTGGTAAATCGGTTGTTGATCACAACTCCTTAGGAAAATGTAGTTCATAAGATGTCAACACATTGTACGTATATATTCTAGCGCTTTCAAGTATTACCGACTTGTTTAGCAGGTGCAACAGAAGCAGAAACGATGCAATCGAGTTCAAATATATTACTTAATTGTATTAATTTAGTTTTTTTTGTTCATTTGTCGTTGACGTGGGTAGCAATATATTTCCTTATAATTGACTCTTATATAAACATATGTAATATATAGAGTATGGTTTCATCTGGTTGGTTAATTTAAACATCGAGATAGCGTAGCTCATCGAGGTGTTTACATTAACCAACCAGATGAAACAATGCTCTATTTTTTGTAGCATGTCTATTTCAGCTCCCTGCCATACTCTAACTTGTTATTCTAACTGCTATTCTAATTGTTATTCTGACAGGTCTTATTTTCAACTAAACGATTAACACCTGTGCTATTACAAAGAGAATTTTCAGTGACTATGCTACAATTTGTCATAATACATACTGAAAGGAATATTATTTGCAGCGCGTTGCAAAATGATAGGGTCATAACCTCTTTTAATAAACCTTTTAACAAGTCAAGCAAAGAAGTATGAAAGTGATCATGACCAAGGATCTTACGAAGTTTGTAAATCACGTCACCATAGAAGACAGCTTGTGATAGTCCTTGTCGCAGAAGAGTGCTTAAATTACTTTTATATTTGGAAAGAAGATCAGGGTTACGATAATAATTTTTTCAAAGGTTTTACGTAGTTTATGGTAACGGTAGCCCTGATGGAGTAGCTTTTTACTTATACAAAGATAGTCCTCAACTCGAGTACAAGCTCCAGAAAAACGAATAAGTTGAGACACATAGACCCTATAAGAAGTTGCTCGGGAAACATCCCCATCTAAATGGGGATGATTAACAATATCAAAATTAAAATCATCTCTCTTGTCATATATTTTGCTAATTAGTTTACCATTTTCAATTCATTTTCAAAGCCACCTATTTTGGGCTTGATGATCGAGTAAATGTTTTTAATAATACCGTTAAGGATGACTCCATACACTTCGTCAGTCCTTTCATCTTAAGTTTACTTAATAAACCCATTGCAATCCATTGAATGCATTTAACCAGCTGTGAATGGGTTCAATTTAACAATAATATAGAGGCAAGGAATTGATTTATTATACGGGGTCTACCTATATCACCTCGATTTTAATATACAATATTAAATACTAAACATGTCTGCACTTTCATGTAAAAACATCGCTATTGTATGAGTATTCTGTGAAGAAACAAGTGTTATGTTCTTGTTCTGTAATTTAGTATTTATGATCAAATAAAAGGCTGCTCTGCATTTTATTCCATTTAAATATCTCGGCGATATCATGCATTTAAGTGTTATGTAGGTCCATGACGACATACATTGCTTTTTTTTCGATTGTGTTTCAGGTGAACAACACAATTATTTGAAAATTCCGATAATTAACGAATACAATTCCGATAATTAACGAATACGATCAGAAAATGACCATAATAGGCTTCACTAAAGACAATAACGAATGAAACTGATAATGTACGATCTTTTCAGTCGACTGTTTTTCAACAATAGCGGGTATAACACGATGGTATAAACAATAGACTTCTACCGTTTTCCAAGTCCATTTTATCTCGAGCAAAGTTTATACCAGTTGGTGGACATAAATAGAGGATCTTACATGAGTACTCATTCATTATAGAATTTATTAAACGAGCAAAGTTTATACCAATTGGTGGACATAGATAGAGGATCTTACATGAGTACTCATTCATTATAGAATTTATTAAACGAGTTGGCAAAATTGCCGAGCATTATATCAGTTTTGCTAACGAGTTTAATAAATTCAATAATGAATGAGAACGAATGTTAGATTCTATTTATCACATAACTCACATATCGACTTTTATGGCATTTTGCCTGTCGCTTTAACAGGCGAAACCGACATAAACTGTGGGAATTGGATCATAGTCATTTTTTGACAGCGCATACTAGGCTTATTCGCATACTTATATAATTAGTGGTATATCGAAAATATAGAACGGTGTTATTCCACTCCCACACAGTAAGTTATGTGATAAATAACGATAACAACGAGGTACAGTTGGTGGATATAAATAAACAGGTTGATCTTCTTGACTTGTAATCTCGTGAGATGGTGTAAAAGGACGATACAAGCTAATTATCATTATCTGCATTATCTTCAACGACACTCTGTGCCCTGTTTGGTTAACTATTATTCCGTTGTATACCCGTTGTACAATACAATTGAAAGTTTTACGTATCAGTTTCACTTGGTATGTTGTACAATTTATTATTTGGACACATTTACCAATTATGACAGGGTTACATTTAGTCATATTGTTGTCATTTCGTGATGGCATGAATAGTGCGCTTCATCTGGACGGATAGCTTGGGTTTTGGATTTCGAACTTAGGCAGAATAGCTAGTTTTAAGTTTCGGAACAATCTATGTAAGAACAAGTATGGCTTTCTACAGATGTTCACTTATAATTTGTTCTTGAAATTGCCCAGGTGACAACCTATTAATAAATTTAAACTTTGAAATCGATACATATTAAATCCTTGTTAGTGTGTTCCAATCGGTGGTTTTATTTGATATTTTTTTGTTGCATATCGTGTATCATTCTGACTTTTTTCATTGACATAAACATGACATTGTACATCTGGATGCGAGTGTAGTTGTGTATATAGTTTCATTTGCTAACATCTTAAGATATGTTTTATAAATAGCTTGCTAAGTGAGATTTTTAATCCGTGTGTGTGTGTGTTTCAGACTTAATCCTAATATTTCACTTAAAATCAGGTATTTTAAATGTCGATAATTAATCCGTCATATACACGCCATTGTCTATGGAACGTGCTTTTTAATTAAACTGTTTATTAGAAGGGTATTGAATCATTGCATCAGTTCATTGCATGTGTGCTCCTGTGCTATTTTGCTACAGTGACAAAAGAGTAGATGTTTCCTTAATTATGTGCACTTTTAGTTGGCCGTGGCGAACTTTCATTACATGGTCCCGCTTTAATTCCATTAAGCCATTTGAAAGCTTATATTAGCAGGATTTTATAACGGATTTTTCGACAATTGAACGCGTCTAAAAACATCTTTTACTGAAAAAATGCGATAACCTGTTTGAAATTACCTAATAAATGTTTTAATTTTACTATAAGCAAATTTGTTAAGCCGAAATTAATGTTTCATTTCATACCCCAGTCAATCCCGTTTTCGCTTCTTGGAGAAGGGGTTGGATGGGGTATGAAGTTAATACTCGGACAACGTAATGCTTGTGACTGAGTTTGATTAAGTACATAGAATGATAAGCATGCATTCGAACATAGACCACGCTTTGTTTCGAAATAGATTTTTTAAATTAAAATTCGTCTTTACATCATACGACTCAAAACATTTTTGGAAGGACTTATGTTATTTGTTATATGATGCTTTAACAATATTTTGCAACGCAAATGTGCATGCCCAGTGGTTGACCCATTCACAGTTAGCCACTGTGCTTTCCCATTTGATTGTGCGATGGCCCGACCGATTGTAAACCCTTTGATGAAGTCGTCCTACACCCTGTGAAAGTGATATTAACGTTTAATTATCTCTCACGTCTCAAGTAGAATACAACCACTGCAAATCCCGCTAGAGTCAGATGGGTAGGACAACCAACACCCCCTCCCCCACTCCAACTTCATGTTCATTTTGCCATTTTGTTATCGTGCTCATTCACGTTTTTTTTCATGACACCGCATATGCAAATGTGGAAACGTGGCTCGTCGTAAATGGAGTATCTACAATAGAATTTGCAGCAACTCTGCAGTTCTGCACATTAGAAGGTACCAGGCCAATTCTCCATATTTTATCTAGATGTAAATGGAGGATGAGCGTGGCATGTTCATCCCTGTTTGGCGCCATATAACATTTCTTGTGTTAATGCGCCGTAAAACCCCAGTTCAATTCAATTCAATTTTAATATTCATATATACATGATCATTTATGTGTTATACTTATATTGCCAATTAATACTGACTAGATTGTCAGATTATATAGCCTGATGGAGATTTCTTTATTTGCACTACCCCGTTCAATTCGGATGACACAGTGGGTAAAAGCGTAGTTTGGTGCACCTTAGAACCTGGTTTAAACCCCTAGTGGTCTTTTGCCACTGACCGTTCCCCTATTGTCAACCCGCTTGTGTTTTTGTTGGAAATATTAGTT
Source organism: Cyrtodaria siliqua (assembly GCA_037043455.1). NCBI lineage: Eukaryota > Metazoa > Mollusca > Bivalvia > Adapedonta > Hiatellidae > Cyrtodaria > Cyrtodaria siliqua. Next base: position 229,335 of record JAWPHD010002100.1, on the reverse strand, counting down.
TTGAATTCGTGTATTTGGTTGACTGTGTTCTGTCGTTTGCTACATTTCCTAATTGACGTTTATGCCTACATGGTGGAACGTGAAAAACAGTTTTAAGCTGACTCTGTTAAGCTATAACATGACTTTGACCTTATATGCAACGGTCATGCAAGTAATGACAAGTAAACACTCAAACTACATACAATTGATTTTCATGGAATTGTTTATGTTCGGGAAAATCTTGTTTAACGTCTTTCTCAGTCAAACGTTTGACATTTTACACAATAAACGCTTCTAATCTTTAAAACATGCGACTAATCCTAGAGAGTCCATCAATGTCAGCATTGACCGATAACCGAATACCGAGCACCCGTAATTGTGTACCGTAATAACCGGTGTACGTCCGTTATATCACTCACACCTGTCACGAATTATCCGATCTCTCTTTTCATCCCAGTGGAAAGAAAACAAGAACGAACACCGCCACTTGTTAAAGTGGGACTCGACTAATACTATAACCGCGTTTGACACTTTGCCGGGAGGGAATGGTACGCTCGCATGGTGGTGGGAAATAATTGACAAGACAAAATGCAAATATTTTCTTAAGATCTGGTTGAGATTCTTTGCTTGTCACTGTACGGACACTTTACTGATGTATGTTTATGAAGTCTAAAGGATGTATCAGCAACGGTTGATGAAAGGTAAATAAAAGAATCCGCAATCTTATCCAGGAACAAAAACAACCCACATACCGTGTTTGTGAGAAACGTAAAATTAAATGTGTGAAACAGTCGTTTATAAATTTAGTTAGTCGTCATTTCTGGCGTAGTCAGTAGCGCGGCGGATTCGTAACCGGAGGCCCCAGGTTCAATCCTCCGTGGTGCCACTGAGTTTCGTCAGTGTGTTCTTGGGCAATACACGTTCCCTTAGCCTCGTCCGTCGGATGGGGACGTTAACCGGGCTGTCCCGTGTATCGGTCTATCCTCCGAGCACTTTAAAGAACCATAGGAATCTATTCGATAAAAAGAGTAGGGCACGGTTCACAGATTCCTATGTATCCTTCCCCTCTCTCTGGGGCGGCTCAATAACCTATACTGTGTTGATGAGCCGTTAAACAACATTCAATTCAATTCTATAAATTGCGTTTATTTGCTACATTTCAAAAAGATACGCTAGCAACTCTGGACATATACTGCAGTATTATAATAAACTATGCAAATGCAGAAACACGTATAATTAACTAATTAAGGAAATGAGGTTGTAATGCCTGTGTAGCCAGCATTATCCAGTATGATAAAAAAAATACTCAAAAATGCACTCAATGAAATTTTGATTTATTGTCAAATTCGTTGTATTTTTGTGTGTAAGAATACATTACCATTAGTTGAAAGATGCTTCACAATCGTTTGTATTGTAAGTATGTTTTATTCGTCTGCTTGATAAAATGTGTCACCATCTTATTTCTCAATAATATGAGCACGTAAAGGGTAACAATGCAGCAAATTGGAAAAAGGAAACGGCGGATGTTCTATGCCGTAAACGGGGACGTGAAGGTGATTAAAGTTTACAGCTACAACGGATAAGGGCATCATCTTGCAACTTTAACGTCTGCTCAAGGCGCTGAGTGAAGGGTATTAATAACGGAAGGTAAATGGGTCATAAAAGACAGGAAACCGCAGATCGTATATCCGTAAGCGCTGTAAAAGTAGTATTGTCAAAAAATCAATTTAACGGACGCCGTAGCCGAAAATGAATGAACAGGGGTATATATAACATGCAAATTTAATTTAATCAATTAAAATGTTTGTGTACGTATCATATCATAGCGTTACAAAACATGTGACCGAAAACTAACTGAGAAGATATGGGAGATGACTTCTGCTGATAAACTCTCCCTTCACAGTATGAATACATCTGTGTGAGGCGAAGCAAGTATAATAATTCAGTAGTATTTGTATAAAAGTACAAATGTGCGCCTATTTGTAGCGTAACGACAAAAGTGAACAAAATATCAATGTTCAGGGATACAGGCTCTTTAAGAGCAAAATTATGTGTAATTTTTCATTAGAAACATAGTTTGTTAAACATGTTTTAGTCCATTTGTTTTTTTCTGAATTTAATGGTTTATCCTATGTTCCCCGTATAGAATGAGTTTGCGTTTTGCTAAGTTATTATTTTGTTTTTACCAGTGACTCTGACTACCAAACACACATTTATACCATAAGTTGATCATTGTAATCGTATGAACCATGTCAACTACCTTAACATCAGGTAAGGCACAATACCGGTAAGGCACTATACCAGAACCATATCTACTACCTTTACATCAGGTAAGGCACAATACCGGTAAGGCACTATACCAGAACCATATCTACTACCTTTACATCAGGTAAGGCACAATACCGGGAAGGTAATATACCAGAACCATATATACTACCTTTACATCAGGTTAGGCACAATACCGGTAAGGCACTATACCAGAACCATATCTACTACCTTTACATCAGGTAAGGCACAATACCGGTAAGGCACTATACCTGAACCATATCTACTACCTTTACATCAGGTAAGGCACAATACCGGTAAGGCACTATACCAGAACCATATCTACTACCTTTACATCAGGTAAGGCACAACACCGGTAAGGCACTATACCTGAACCATATCTACTACCTGTACATCAGGTAAGGCACAATACCGGTAAGGCACTATACCAGAACCATATCTACTACCTTTACATCAGGTAAGGCACACTACCGGTAAGGTACTATACCAGAACCATATATACTACCTTTCCACCAGGTAAGGCACAATACCGGTAAGGCACTATACCAACCATATCTACTACTCGTACCTTTACATCAGGTAAGGCACAAAACCGGTAAGGCACACTACTAGAACCATGTCTACTACCTTTACATCAGGTAAGGCACAATATCGGTAAGGCACTATACCAGAACCGTATCTACTACCTTTACATCAGGTAAGGCATAATACCAGTAAGGCACTATACCAGAACCATATCTGCTACCTTTACATGTAAAGCACAATACCGGTAAGGCACTATACCAGAACCATATATACTACCTTTACATCAGGGTAGGCACAATACCGGTAAGGCACTATACCAGAACCATATCTACTACCTTTACATCAGGTAAGGCACAATACCGGGAAGGTAATATACCAGAACCATATCTACTACCTTTACATCAGGTAAGGAACAATACCGGTAAGGCACAAGACCAGGTCCCGGTTTTATGAAACAACTTACGACACTTTTGATCGTAAGTTAATTTCTTAAATTCTTTACATGAATTTAAAATTCGCAAAAGAACGCGATTTAATTTCATTTTCTTATACATTTGATATTTCTGCACATAATGCACACATACTATGCTTAAAAATGTGAACAGTTTTAAAATTTGAGACTTATCGTAATAGGTTTAATAAAACGGGGCCAATCATATCTACTACCTTTAGTTATTATCCGGTAAGGCAAAAGGCCAGAACCATGTTTACTACCTTTAGTTAATATCCAGTAAGGCACAAGACCAGAACCATATTTACTACCTTTAGTTTACATCAGGTAAGACACAAGGCCAGAACCACGGCTATTACCTTTAGTTTACATCAGGTCAGGCACAAGGCCAGAACCATATTTACTACCTTTAGTTTACATCCGGTAAGGCACAAGACCAGAACCATGTCTACTACCTTTAGTTTACATCAGGCAAGGCACAAGACCAGAACCATATATACTACCTTTAGTTTACATCAGGTAAGGCACAAGGCCAGAACCATGTCTAGTACCTTTAGTTTACATCAGGTAAGGCACAAGGCCAGAACCATATCTACTACCTTTAGTTAACATCCGGTAAGGCACAAGGCCAGAACCATGTCTACTACCTTAAGTTAACATCCGGTAAGGCACAAGACCAGCACCATGTCTACAACCTTTAGTTTATATCAAGTAAGGCTCAAGGCCAGAACCATGTCTACTACCTTTAGTTAACATCCAGTAAGGCAGAAGACCAGAACCATATCTACTACCTTTAGTTTACAACAGGTAAGGCACAAGGCCAGAACCATATCTACTACCTTACCATTAAAACATGTATAATGTTACATGTAGCTCTGTGAACTTTAAGTTAGAAACCAACAACAGCATTACGGGCCTTTCTCTTAACGAACTTGAGATGCTTTTCCTGCCTTTATTAATATAATGTTTTTCATAAGACAGTTTTTGTTTTGGTAGTCATAACCGATTTTGTCCTTGAGCTAAGCAATAATGTAAGAATGAGGCGCGCCCTCGTTACCATCAATGCGCTTGCCTTTATAATACAACGAACCAATGAGCATAACGTTGGTTCCCCGGTTCGAATTGAAAAATAGGAACTGGGAATTAGGAACTGGTTCCTGTTTCCCGCTGCTGGTTCCCGATTTGAACTCAGTAATAAATTAAACATTATCTCTGATATTTGCGATTATCTCTGATTTTTTTAAACGCAAATATCATAGTTTGATCAGCTTAGGGCATAAAAAGACATTAATGGTGTTGCAAAGAGCGTGTTAGTTTAAATATACTGAAGCCAAAATAAACACATCTCTTTTATAACTTTAATTTATTTATTTACTTTTTGTTGCTGTTTTCTTTTGTTTGTCGTGGATCTTGTTGTTGTTTTTTTGTTATTATTTTTGTTTTGGGGTGTTTGTTGTTGTTGTTGTTGTTGTTGTTTTTTGTGGGTACATTTCAAATAGTGGTACTGGGTGCTTTTTCTCCGTGGGAAATGTTTACAGGGAACAGTTTCGGACATCCAAATAGATTAAGTTATGCTTATGGAAACAGTATGAGCAATTAAACATTTACAATGGTGGTGCTATTTTGTTTGGCTGTCAACATATAAACATTTTAAGCAGTTGTCCTTCCTAACACAACTAACAACGGATCTATTTAATGGTGAATGGCATTTGCATTTCATAAACCACTTATCGGGCCTGTGTCTCCCGGCATGTAGTACTGGTACTGCAAAATGATGTCTTCTTACACAAATATGAATGAGAATCACGAGGTCAATTTAGACTAAATTTCATGAATGAATTGTTTATTAATGAAACTAGACTGTGAGAAATACATCGGCAATGTACCGTCTTAACACATTAATAATGCAAATTGCAAAACCGAGTCGCAAAAGGTATCGCATTATGACAAGAGCTTCATAACTTATCTATTGGTATTAGTAATATAGATTTATGTATTCGGATAATTTATGCGGATTTGTTAATGGCCAAACAATTAAAGGAACGACAGTTACGTGATGAAGATAGGGCAACCACAATAGGGAGAGCGCACTTTAAAGAGAATTAAGGTGGGGAAAGTGAAATATGGCTCAAATATTGATGATTTATAATAGCGACAATGTTCATTAGAAAATGACAGAGGACAGTTATGCTGAGATTTAATGTTCTTGATGTTGTCACAAGAAACAGCTCTTAAGCCACCAAAAACAGCAAACGATCTGCACACTTCTCAACAAGATCCCTTCTGTATCGTCACTATGGCAACATACAGGAGTTTTTGCAATGGGTCAGTATTAGTTAAGCCAAAAGCCAACATTTCATGCAAAAACATGTGTTAAAAAAAACGTATTTTAACTGTTTAAACAGTTAAAATTTAAACAGTTAACTGTTTAAACTAATATGGTACACACCTAAACATGTTTGTTTGACGGACACCTTTTTATTATGTTCTGAGAGCCTATATTCTTTCCAATTACAGCCATTCCATCAATTACCACCGCATTATCAAAATCAAGATAAGCACATCAGAGGATGTTTCATTATTGACGATGAAAAATATTAATACTCTTCCTCCTATCCTTCTCATCATCATCCCCCTTATTAGTATGCGCCTACTCATCATCATCATAATCATAATCATCATCATCATCATCATCATCATTATCATCGTCGTCGTCATCATCATCATCATCATCATCGTCGTCGTCGTCGTCGTCGTCGTCGTCATCATCGTCGTCGTCGTCGTCGTCGTCGTCGTCGTCGTCGTCGTCGTCGTCATCATCATCATCATCATCAGCAACAACATTAAATCAGAATTATCATCATTTTCATCCTCAACAACAACAGCAACAGCAAAAAAACAGCAGCATCAGCACTATCACAACCACCCCTACCACCACCATCATCATGTATTTAACTCTGTGCATCATGTTAAAGCCTGCAACAGTGGCGATATATTTAATTTGCACGTTACAACGATTGTACATACCTTGCAGTTTGTCAACTTGTATGCTTGGCAATGCTCGATAGCTGACGTCCTCGCGACAGGAACGACGTCTTGCAAATTTCTTCACTAGAAACGCCTTGGGCATTATGTCGAAGTGCTATTTGCGCTTAATAAGGTTGTGTAAGATGAGTTCACGTATAAATATACACTTTATCTGTTCTGTTTAAGCATTTGTTCATAGCAGTATTTCTGATGTTGGCAAAATGATACCAGCTAAATTATGTATATGTCCGACCTGGTATATATAATATATTTCCACACTTGCATTATTTATTTATTGTACCGAATAATAAGTCCCAAATCACTATTTTTTTACAATTGTTTCATGTATGCGTTTTGTGTTGTTTTTATAATATTTCCAAAAAAAAACACCCACTTTCTTTACCATACGCAAAATTTAAATGAAGCTTCTAACAAGTGAGATGATGGGTATTTAAATATGAAAGTATTTCCCGTTTTTTCGGACATTAAACTTGTTAAAGGTATGATAATGTAACGGGGATGGGTAACTATTTGTGTGCTCGCCTACCCGTGACCGCAAATACCCAATACATGCCATTTGCCTTACCTCTGGACCCGCCCTCGATACCTTGGTAACAGTTATGTTGCGGTTTATAATACTCGACTCGCTGGTTTACCGCAAGGGTATTCAGTTATAGGTTACTCCGTTAAAGACAAGATGATAGTTGTCGCAGGTCACTGTTACATTAATACAATGAAGCGGTTTAAATGATTGAAGACGGATTATGTTATCCTGCTGCATCCGTTCTCACGCTACATCTATGAGCACACGATATAGTTAATACAATTTTCAAATAAATATATATCTTCTTATGCGATGTTTCGGCCCAAATGGTTGATGCACGGCGACAGAAACTGTCTCAAAGAAGATCCCCAGACAAATATTCCGCCCTTTCCTCCCCGCTGCCATACCACGCCAGATAAAAAGACATTGTTGAAAGTAAATGGAGTTTTACCTGTGCAAGCCGCTAATGAGCGACATACAAACGAAGTATTTCAATGATGCGCGTTATTACATGACAGAACTTGGTCACATGTCGAGGGTTCCACGCAGCAATGTTTTATCTTCTTCATTAAGTTCAATATGTACAAATACGGCAGTGTTGCGCTGAATCCGCGATTGGATCACAGCATGCGAATGTTAGTTTTCACGTGTAATACATTAGGGGTGGGGATAGAGAGGGGGCGGTATGTGTGTAGGGTGGGGATGATCGGAGGTGTTAATTATTTAATATAATAATTCAATGTATAATTATATTATCAATATTCTTGGTATACGTATACAAACTCTTTAAAAGGCGCGCAAGAACCGAACATAGTCCCTGAAGAATTCCTGTAGTATCAGTGTGGTAGAGGATTGGAACTATCTACCAGTTTGTATGGTGATTTACGTCATTTTCAACACATGTAAGGTTATATATGACGGTCGATTTTTTTGTGGTGGAGGCAACCACCCATTTTTCCTGGATAGAACCAGTTTTATGGAATCTGTTTATTCTGTTCTGTAATCTTGTTATTAAAGAAAATGTCGGCAAAATGAAAAAAGTCAATCCAAAACTTGTATAACTGTTGTCCGTCCTGTGTTATTAGTGGCCATACTGCCTAACGAACTGACTTGCTTAACGCAAGCACAGTACTCCCCCGGACGCGTTTCTATCGCCCAATGACAGTCCCTGTACTACATTGTTACACAATATGTAAAAGTATGCGGGACACCGGGATCATGTTATCACCCCGTTTCGGTTCACATGCACACCGCTTGTTTTTGTATGGCTTTTTTGTTTGAACGAAATCGAATATCGCTTGTTAGTTACCGAATTGTTCATTCAGTCATTTTCAAAAAAAATAAAATAAAATAAAACAATAGGTACAACAAAAACTGCTTGCATGTCTCAAAACAACGTTATTGTTTATGAGCACGCTTTTCGGAAGAGGAATCCGATCTAGATATAACATTGCTACAGAGTAACAAAAACACAACAATGTGCGCTATTCAAATTTCTAAAAAACAAAACACAACTTCCTGCATTGTTTTAAGATGCCATCTCTGCATTGTTTTAAGATGCCATCTATCTTCCTTATTTTCATTTTAGTGATTACTATCTTATGGGTTTTGTGTGTAATCTTTACATATTTCTGACGGTCTAGAATGTGTGGACCGATATATAATCACGTTGTTCATAGATAATCCACTTCAATGTTCTTTTTTTTCTGTTCTTTTCTTGTAAACTATTTAAAGTTAGAGAATATATTTACTGCATATCTGTCTGGTTCTATTTTTTTAAGTTGGATGACAGATCTTTTTTATGACATGTTAAGACATCCTTGATTGTTTTGCGCGTCGTAGTTGGAAATTGTCATCCGGCTCTAAATAATACCGCGGTTGAATACATATCCGCGGAATAATACAGGATATCCTTTTCCACAGATTCCTATATGCCAACATGCTGGTTCAGATTGTTTTTTTGATTGTTAAGGTATACTAGACGCAATACAATAAATTGACAGTACTCTGGTTGGACCTAGTTATTGTCTCCCACAAGGTCATCGATTAAGCTTTAAACTACTACCATGTCCCAGAGATGGTAAAAAGGCTGATCATGAACTACTACAGTGGTCGAAACCAGAGATTTAGGCTCAACTTGAAAGCTAAGCCGCGGAAAGTAAAGCAACAGGACCAAAGACAGTTTTATTTTATGGACGACATTGCTGGGACAGGAGAGTCACACGTTCAAGCCAGATGTATACTGTCGACGATTGGCGAGACAATCATCTTGGCGTGTATGACGTTTAAGGCCAGAATGTCGAGAATTCTTGTCATCAGAAAGGGTCGCCTCGCCCAGCTCTGCAACATAAGAACAGGGAGCAGAAATTCCAAGGATCGGATCGGATATAATCCAGTCGAGTAACTTGGCAAATGCTATGATGCTAGTCTGAAAAATCGAGATGCCAGCATGCGAGTGAATGATCAGGTAGAGTATGGTGTCCGGAAGGTGGACAAGACAGGGCTCCCTGGAAAGTTTAGGTGTAGATATATCAAAACAGTTATTTTTCTCTCAGCTGGTCACTGATTCTCCTACATATATGTACCTATAAAAGCAATCGAAGCCCTGAAAACGACGACAGTCAATAAGTTCCTTCATCGTCGACTAAGACACCCTCCAAGCATCACATGTACATAGCTTCTGACAAGCTCAAACTTACACAATTATTTTGAGTCTAAACTGCTTTCTCTCCCTATAAAAGTAATACTATCAACCTTTAGCTCCTGTTTTTGTCATCATATCTATATCTATATGTATATATCACGTTTTGTTTGTTTCTTTGGTTGGTCCAGGGAGTACGTACTCCCTGGTTGGTCATACGCTTAGGTACTACGCTGAACGTTGCACGTTTCCCTTCATATGGTTTCATTTATTTATACTCACATATTTGGGCTGGTATTAAGCAACATGAATGTTTGTCCATTCATGTATATTTAAGGATTATGTCCTCTTTTATGTAATGCAATTGAGATTGCATTTGAAAAAGATAAAAATTGGAACTCAAATAATCTTGACTAGTTTTGCATGAAACTTTCAGTATAATATGTTTACACATTTGTCTAGTCAGTGCTATCCTTGAATTATAAATACATACTTGATATACTGGTGAATTAGTCAATACACACATGACCTTGAGCATGCCATAAGCTGAGTATGGATCAATACACACTTGTTTAAAGTTAGTATTTAGTATTCAAGTATAACACAGTCTAGATAAAAGTGTAAACATATTACACTGCAAGCTGCATGTAAAAAATATTCAGGATTATTTGGGTTCTAATTTTTTCTTTTCTTAATCCACTTTCAATGGTATTCTACAAAAGGGGACATAAACCTTAAGAATAAAACGAGACGTAAAACACCTTTATTTTTATTTTATTACGCTGGAATCATGGAAACTACGTTTTCTTTGAAGTTCTATACGGTGGCTTAGAACTGTGACCAAACACAACGAATGTTGCATACCTGAGCATAATATCTTAGCTTCGACTGTCTTAATTTGTATTAATTCCAATCACCAAATGTATTTCCCCCAGTATTATCTGTGTCTTGAATGTGTTATTCAAATGACATTTATTTTACCGTTCGTCCCCCGAGTACCATTTACTATTTGTCATGTATATTTGCTAAGTTAGTACCGTATCAGTGTTTTACAAATGTTAAGTAATTGTTTTACATACTATAATACATATTAAATGTAAGTATTATACTAGTATATACATTCAATGTAAATATCCATTTATCTAGGAAGTGCATTTAATCAGTTGTTGTATTATATATCAACTCTGACTGAACAAAACTGTTCAGTTGTACATTTGATGATGGAATTTTTATAATGTATATAAACTTGTGGTGTAGATATAATGAGATTATTGAATTGAAATATGTGTTTTAAGTATCTCATAGGTCGTTATTACGGCCGGGTATAAAAGTTTGTTTGTGTAATATGTGTATATCATGTGTTTGTAACTTTTATATGTGACACTATAATAAACTCTTAAACTCTAAAAAGTCTAAAGTACCTTTTAGTGAACTGCGTAGCCTGCCCAACTTGAGCATCCGTTATTTTTCAATTATCTTCACAAAAGACCAGGTTGGTCAGCGTTATTGGCGGTTAGTGAAATGTGAAGATATTAGCATCATCTTACACAATACCACATTATCATACAAATGTAGCACATTTTTGTTACATTCCGATCTGTTCAAATGTCACGCTTGTTCATTAATTATAATCCTTTTCAATAGTTAGACAAAGTGTGGAACACCCACTTTCTTTAAAATTGATGCATCGTTAATTTTGCATTTATTGAAGTTTGACACTATCTTATAACGCAAGGAATAGTGGCGTCTGTGTAATAACTTATATTATTAATAGCTTAGTTTTTATAGTGTTTTTATGTTTGACTATAATTCGAAAGCTGTTTAATTATTATAAGATTTAACATTAAGTTTAATAAGAATAGTTCAATCGGAAACACATCGTACATTACCAAACAAATATTACCAAATATGGGCATATATTACTACAGATTCCTTCACATGAAAGTCGATACCAGCCTCAGGAAGTGGTTTATATAGTTATTTCTTTTTTAGAAAATATGTGGTTGACACGTGTGCATTAGAGCGACAGGGACTGTAGCTGCTGAAACACGTCTGGTACGGCGTTGGCCTTGCTCTTTGGAAGCCAACAAAACGGAACGAATGTTTTATTTTTAAAAAATAGTTAAATATGGATATATCAATGGTTAAAAACGCAATAAATGGCGATCAATTGTTAAAAACACAAGGAATGGTGGTCAATGGTTAAAAAAGCAAGGATGGTGGTCAATGGTTAAAAAAGCAAGGATGGTGGTCAATGGTTAAAAAAGCAAGGATGGTGGTCAATGGTTAAAAAAGCAAGGATGGTGGTCAATGGTTGGAAACACAAGGATGGTGGTCAATGGTTAGAAACACAAGGATGATGGTCAATGGTTAGAAACACAAGGATGATGGTCAATGGTTAGAAACACCAGGATGGTGGTCAATGGTTAAAAAAGCAAGGATGGTGGTCAATGGTTAGAAACACAAGGATGGTGGTCAATGGTTAGAAACACAAGGATGATGGTCAATGGTTAGAAACACAAGGATGATGGTCAATGGTTAGAAACAGAAGGATGATGGTCAATGGTTAGAAACACAAGGATGATGGTCAATGGTTAGAAACACAAGGATGGTGGTCAATGGTTAGAAACACAAGGATGATGGTCAATGGTTAGAAACACAAGGATGGTGGTCAATGGTTAGAAACACAAGGATGGTGGTCAATGGTTAGAAATTGGAAGGATGGTGGTCAATGGTTAGAAACACAAGGATGATGGTCAATGGTTAGAAACACAAGGATGATGGTCAATGGTTAGAAACACAAGGATGGTGGTCAATGGTTAGAAACACAAGGATGGTGGTCAATGGTTAGAAATTGGAAGGATGGTGGTCAATGGTTAGAAACACAAGGATGATGGTCAATGGTTAGAAACACAAGGATGGTGGTCAATGGTTAGAAACACAAGGATGGTGGTCAATGGTTAGAAACACAAGGATGATGGTCAATGGTTAGAAACACAAGGAGGATGGTCAATGGTTAGAAACACAAGGATGATGGTCAATGGTTAGAAACACAAGGATGATGGTCAATGGTTAGAAACACAAGGATGGTGGTCAATGGTTAGAAACACAAGGAGGGTGGTCAATGGTTAGAAAATGGAAGGATGATGGTCAATGGTTAGAAACACAAGGATGATGGTCAATGGTTAGAGACACAAGGATGGTGGTCAATGGTTAGAAACACAAGGATGATGGTCAATGGTTAGAAATTGGAAGGATGGTGGTCAATGGTTAGAAACACAAGGATGATGGTCAATGGTTAGAAACACAAGGATGGTGGTCAATGGTTAGAAACACAAAGATGATGGTCAATGGTTAGAAACACAAGGAGGATGGTCAATGGTTAGAAACACAAGGATGGTGGTCAATGGTTAGAAACACAAGGATGATGGTCAATGGTTAGAAACACAAGGATGGTGGTCAATGGTTAGAAACACAAGGATGGTGGTCAATGGTTAGAAACATAAGGATGATGGTCAATGGTTAGAAACACAAGGATGGTGGTCAATGGTTAGAAACACAAGGATGGTGGTCAATGGTTAGAAAATGGAAGGATGATGGTCAATGGTTAGAAACACAAGGATGATGGTCAATGGTTAGAAACACAAGGATGGTGGTCAATGGTTAGAAACACAAGGATGATGGTCAATGGTTAGAAACACAAGGATGGTGGTCAATGGTTAGAAACACAAGGATGATGGTCAATGGTTAGAAACACAAGGATGATGGTCAATGGTTAGAAACACAAGGATGGTGGTCAATGGTTAGAAAATGGAAGGATGGTGGTCAATGGTTAGAAACACAAGGATGATGGTCAATGGTTAGAAACACAAGGATGATGGTCAATGGTTAGGAACACAAGGATGGTGGTCAATGGTTAGAAAATGGAAGGATGGTGGTCAATGGTTAGAAAATGCAAGGAATGACGGTCAATGGTTAGAAAATGGAAGGATGGTGGTCAATGGTTAGAAAATGGAAGGATGGTGGTATGGAAGGATGGTGGTCAATGGTTAGAAAATGGAAGGATGGTGGTCAATGGTTAGAAAATGGAAAGATGGTGGTCAATGGTTAGAAAATGGAAGGATGGTGGTCAATGGTTAAAAAATGGAAGGATGGTGGCCAATGGTTAGAAAATGGAAGGATAGTGGTCAATGGTTAAAAACACAAGGAATGGGGTTAATGGTTAGAAAATGCAAGGTATGGCGGTCAATGGTTAGAAAATGCAAGGAATGGCGGTCAATGGTTAGAAAATGCAAGGAATGGTGGTCAATGGTTAGAAAATGCAAGGATGGTGGTCAATGGTTAGAAAATGCAAGGAATGGTGGGCAATGGTTAGAAACTGGAAGGATGGTGGTCATGGTTAGAAAATGCAAGGAATGGTGGGCAATGGTTAGAAACTGGAAGGATGGTGGTCATGGTTAGAAAATGCAAGGAATGGGGTTAATGGTTAGAAACGCAAGGAATGGTGGTCAATGGTTAAAAAACGCAAGGAATGGCGGTCAATGGTTAGAAACGCAAGGAAAGGTGTTCAATGGTTAAAAAACGCATTGCATAGAGGGCATCGGTTAGAAACACAATGAATGTTGGTCAGTGGTTAAACAATGCAAGGATGATTGTCATAATTAAATATGCATCCATAGGCGGCAGTTCTCTAATGTGCTTTATAAAAAATAGATAACTAGATCTTACAGTAAAGTAAGTCTGTTATAGATGGTAACAGGACCGTTTTAATAGTCGGGAGATATCGAGTTTATTCGGTGTAACTTGTTTGTATACAAAATCTGCTGTCCACCAGACTATCGAGGAAAGAGTACCTTCCAAGCTTACCATGCCCCGTTACACCCACCCTTGGAATGAATTCCAGCATAAAGAAGGCACCGAACCGGAAGCGGAGGGCCCACAAGAAAGCCAGAAAAAACAGGCAAGAAGAGAGACTCCGATAGGTACAAGAGACTACAACAAGAAGTCCAGTGGGAAGCAAGAAAGGCCAACAGGAAATACATGGAAGAAATGAGCGACAACCTCAAAGAAAACCCTAAACAATTTTGGTCCTTCATCAAGAGCAAGAGAAAGGAGTCTATGGGAGTACCACCACTCAAAAACTCAGACGGATTTATAAAGAGCGACGTCCAAAACAAGGCAAACATCCTTAATGAGCAGTTCCACTCAGCATTTACCAAGGAGGATACAAGCTCCACTCCCGAAAAGGGACCAAGCCCTTACCATACTATGCCGGAAATAAGGGTCACATGGCAAGGTGTTTACAAGCTTCTAGTAGGATTGAAGAGCCACGAAGCTACAGGACCAGACTCTATCCCAGCCTTTGTCCTTGAAGCAGCTGCAGCAGAGGTAGCCCCAATACTAACAGCAACATACCAGTACTCCCTTGACAAGTGCAAAGTGCCAAGGACTGGAGAGATGCATGGATTGTGCCAGTTTTCAAGAAAGGGGAGAAACACAAAGCAGAAAACTACCGTCCTGTATCCCTGACATCCATCACATGTAAGCTGTTAGAGCACATAATCAACAGCAGCATAATGACTCACTTCGACAAGCATAGCATATTTAAGGCTTTAGAAAACATCATGCTTCTGTGAGACACAGCTAATAACAACGATTCAAGGGATTGTATCTCGGTTAGCGAAAGACCAGCAAGTGGACGTGATCCTGCTCGACTTTGCGAAAGCATTTGACAAAGTTCTCCACTCCAGACTGCTCTACAAACTAGGCTACTACGGAGTGAGAGGAAACACAAGCAAATGGATCCAGGCGTTTCTTGGAAATCGAAAACTGACAGTTGTATTAGAAGGAAAACGCTCAACCGAGATTGATGTACTCTCCGGAGTCCCCCAAGGCACAGTACTGGGTCCTCTCCTATTCTTAGCCTTCATCAATGACTTACCAGACTTGTGTAAATCTTCAGATGCCCGTTTATTTGCGAATGACAGCTTACTCAAACGTGCCATAAATATCCCCATGACGGTCATCTACTGCAGCAAGATCGCAATGCCCTGGAGGACTGGGAAAAGACATGGCAGATGAGTTTTAACACGACAAAGTGCAATGTAATCCGCATATCGCCAAGCAGCAGGAAGCGACTGATACAGTCTACATACCTGCTAAACGGACACGTGTTCGAAGCAATCGACGCCAGCAAGTACTTAGGAGTCACACTAACAGCATGAGCTGTAATAAACACATCAACAATGTTGTTGGTAAGGGCAACAGAACTATAGGATATTTAAGAAGGAACTTTAAGGAGTGCACCAGACCTGTGAAAGTAGCCACATACACCACTATGGTACCCCCTCCATGGAGTACGCCGCCCCAGTCTGAGATCCATACCGCCAATGTGACATCAAGGCTGTCGAACAGCTATACAGCCGGAACCCCTGGATGCGTAACAAATATGCTACATGAGCTTAAATGGGAGAGCCCTTGAAGAACGACGACACATAAGTAGACTGCTTATGCTCTTCAATATTCAGCATGGACTTGTCGATGTTAATAAAGAAAACTTCCTCAGACAAAGTGACAGTCGTACCCGAGGTCAACAGAAATTATTCCAAGAAAGAACCACACATGAGACATATCACAACAGTTTCTTCCCTTGAACGATCAGGGACTTGAACCAACTACCGCTCCATGCCACCTCTGCAGACACCCTAGTGGAGTTCAGAGTCAGGCTGTCTGCCAGACCTGCTCTACAAAGACTATAGTCAGCAGTCTCCGTGTACATAGTTTTAAAAACATTCTCTTTAACTGGTTTTAAATATAAATAACCAATTCGGGGCACTTGCTGAGCTCGTCCGCCATGCATGACCCCACAGAACCGAGACCCCACAGAACCGATTAGGTTCTTTGAAGAACCTGGTTCTTACCATGGAAGAAAAAGAAGAATTTGATTGGGTCGCTAATTATTTTAACAAATAGTGTTACTAATGCGTGCTACACAGAACACAGTCATTTATCCATGGACATCTATGAGAAACATGACAGAGACAGAAAAAAGGATATGGTTGCCAGTGTGCTAAACATGTTGATCATTTCAGAATTCAATAAAAAATGTATTTATTAACACTTTTATTTCTATCTTCGTTCCACCTTCAACTAATTACACGATACGTTGTATGTATAGGATAGAGGCTACGAAGAGAAATCTTCACCATTAAGAAACCGAAAGAGAGGGAGCGTAGCGACCAACCGCGTACAGGATCCTTATATACGAATATTTGCACTTTTCGATACGGTTGAAAAATTACGGTGTTACATATAATCATATCTGGTATTCCTTCTTAACCACATTGTGACCGCAAGTAGGTGGTAGAGATGTCATATCAATAAACAGTATGATAATATTTATTGCTGAATAATTAGTTGTCATGCTCTGACATCAAAACTGTTTAGGGGAAGTGCAATTTAAATGTTCATTTTCGAAATCGTATTTCCTGAAAAGAATTGCGGATAAAACATAATGGGTTCCGCATCGCTCAGGCACAACGAAGCACAGTAATTATTATGCACCAACAAAATGTGGGAAAGAATAAACCGGAAAAGTGTTGATTGCTGTTTACTTTTAACCAATAAAACAGCGCAGCTTGAGAATTTGAACAACCTCATATCCCAAAATACATGACTTAGTCATAAATTACGTTACAAAAGCACAGTATGACAGTCACAGAATTAAAAAAAATATATGCATATAATTAATTTTGGAAACGTATTAAGGCACAGCATTATAATTAATTCTAATAATCAAAAGAAGGGTTGTGGCAATTAAATAAGACAGTATAACCTCATAAGCAACGCCGTTTTGCACGAATATTTTAAATTTGATTGTTATAAATAAACATCTAACAATCGTACTATCTGCACGTGTGAAGTATGTAATGTTTAAATGTATACATGTTACTAAATGTCTGTTAAATATAACGCACAAACGTTACCTTTACTTTCTCAATACTTTATTTGTATGCTTATGTACGAATATTTGCAATATTTAAATGTGGCTTGTTGATTTCGTATTTTTATGAACCGCAGTGTGACACATGCCTTCTACAATATATACTGACGATCAATGAAAACGCACCTGCATGTGGGTGTTAAATTCGTCGCGCACAATACTGGTGTAACTTCGAAAAAAATGCCGACCGCTTCATTAAAAGAGCCTCAATATTTCTTTTACATATATTAAATATGAAGTGTTGTATATCACTGCAAAGGCCATTATTTTCTTTTTGGAGTGTTGATAACATTATCAATAAAACTGGGATTTTGTTATTGATAAAACATGCGAACTACTGAAATTAACGTCAAAATGTTGATGCTGATATTTGCGTAAATTGCTCGGGATTTTTTTTTATGAAATCTTGATATTCTTTAAATAACGTCTGTTCCTTCCATGACGTCATGACGTATTTTCTGTGTTCCGTTTGAAAAAGCAAAATAAATCAATGAAAAGCGGCTGAAATGTCCCAGGGAACGAAATCTCCAAAAAATTGCGTTTAATAACCATTATTTAGATGTTATATACTTGAGTAAAGACACCGAAAGTATACTAATCAATATAGTTGTTTTCTTAATTGTAAGTTTTTATCATGATTTTAAAGGGAAAAAACGCGGCATTTTTGCAACGCGAAAAAAACTTTGTCCTATAAGATGTCCCACTCTTTGAAAAAAAGCGCATTTTTGCTGTTTGTCTGTATTTTCACGTCAAGAAAATTATTGTTTGAATTTGTTTAATTAAAAAAATACTTTAAGTAAAAAAATAGTTTTTTTTAGCAGATTATGTTGATATATAGCTTCTGTTACAAAGAACGATAATTTATCTCTGTTATTGAAAAACATTTGTCCGACACTTTGTCCTATACTTTTTTAGCAACGTTACGCGTTAAACAACATGGTGCGTTAACTATCAGTATATGATTTAATAAGCGTGATCAATATCAATAGCGGTCAATTTATTTTTCTTACATGTACTGTGCTACGGAACTTGATAAGATGCAAAATAGTTAATTTTATTTTTATATAAACTGTTCATTTTATAACTATTAAGCAAATCTGAAAGTCCCAGAAATATCTGACGACAATTCAAATTAAAAAAAAATCCTATTTTATGCATATATTGAACCATTCAAATAGTAGATAATATTACTATTACCTCCCTTTAATTACAATTTATGTAAAATTATACATTTTATATTTTTTAACTCGTAATTGTCCACATTGTTTTTATATGTTATTTAAACACTTCTAGGCAGTGTTTCCAAGCTACAGTTTTATATTATACAATATAGTATACTATTGTAATACATACAAGTCGATGATAATATTACGGTCATACGGTAGAGGGACTATAAACCTTAGAACTCCACCACCACTCAAATCAGAAATAATCCACTCACTCATGTGTGCCATACCGAGAGCCTACCGTTGTTGTAGATAATTTGACGTTATTTTCGTCAACATCGAACATGATGTAACGCCCGGTGACACCAGTATTGTGCGCGACGCCTGAAGTAATTTATAATAATAAGTGTATATTTTGAAATTGAAGAATCAGCTATTGCAAACATGAGTATCTCATAATTCTTCAACATGGTGTATAGGATAGGAAACAAACGTCACACATCTTAATATCGGGTATATCCATCCGTTTTACTGTTCCTAGGAAATCATCATGACGTCACATTATTCCAGCAACATAACGACAGGTCACACTCAGCTAATGACGTTACCTTGCTGGAATAACGTGACGTCGGGATGATTTCCTAGAAAGGGTAAAGCGGTTGGACATATCCGGTACTAGTTTGTGACTTTTGTTTTCTACCCGTGTGACTTAATTGAACACTATACAGCATGTTTAGGAATTCTAAGACAATCAGTGTTTGTAATCGTTATTATTGCATACCTTACTATAAATAGTAACAAATTAATGAAGGAAAAAATCCTGTACCCTCTTACCCTAGGCCAATATCACTGCATTTCCATGCAAGTGCGCCAATAACATATTTTTGGCGCACTGTGCCAAAAAAGTTATTGGCAAACTGTCAATAACTTTTTTTCGGCCAGCGAAAGCCCTCGTGCCAAGATCTCACTAGGTGCGGCAACATCCAGTTTGGGCACACCATTGCCGTTAATAACTTCTTATTAATATGCACTTATTATAATGTACTTTAGAAATAAAAGTATACACTCATCATTCTGCTTGCGCGTTTTCATAAATGTTGCCATCAGTGTGGGTTGACAGTGCGGCATGCATTGTGCGATGTATCGAGGGTTGATAGGTGCATTTCTTGTCAATGCCAAGCATTAAATTTGTTCAAAGCAATATGTACCTATACATTTATATAAATAGTAGTAATACATTATATATTTTTAAATTACTTAAAAAACCCACATTATATTGATTTGTAGCATGGTCACTGAAAATTCCCTTTGTAATAGCGCAGGTGCAAATCGTTTAATTGAAAATAACGCCTGTCAGAATAAATGGTGTACTACAACTACCAGTTATTGGAAGTTAGAGTATGGCAGGGAGCTGAAATGGACATGCTACAAAACAAATAGAGTATGGTTTCATCTCGTTAATTAATTTAAACACCTCGATGGGCTAAGCTCATCTCGATGTTTAAATTAACCAGCTTAATGAGACCATACTCTATCTATTACTTGTAGCATGGTCACCGAAAATTCTCTTTGTAATAGCAAAGGTGTAAATCGTTTAATTGAAAATAATATGTCAGAATAAATGGTGTACTACAACTACCAGTTGTTGGAAGTTAGAGTATGGCAGGGAGCTGAAATGGACATGCTACAAAACAAATAGAGTATGGTTTCATCGTGTTGGTTAATTTAAACACCTCGATGGGCTACGCTATGGATTAATAAAACCCACAGCTAAACGTTTACCTTAAAGGGACACATGGCAATCTCGATTTTTATATCATGCATTACAAGTGTGTGTGTGTCTATTTCTAAGGATTATAGTACAGCGATTTATTAATCCTGTTTCATTTTGACTTTAAAACTGCTTGCATATATTTAAATAAAAAATTGAGAATTCATTTCCTTCATTATTCTACACATTTTATAAATATATTATTGGTGCAATATTATTAAAAGTCAATAATATGTAAAAACAATTTACTTTGAACTATTCGAACAATTAATATTAGTGATTGAACAAATGCAAGTTACGAAAAAAAGTAACGGGACGCCGTGAGGTTTTAAAAAATCAAGATTGCCGTGTGTCCCTTTAAAATAGATGCGCTGTAGTGTAATAAGGATATTCGAAATTATGTAAAAACCTTAAATGTTGACTTAAGTGATATTTTCTACTTGAGTTGCTTCATGAATACGGGCCCTGATGACAGGTATGAGGGGGAGGGAAGATGTTGAACGTTAGATGGTACATGAGGCACAGTGGTCCACCATGGCGGGTGTGGCCCTGAAAGGGATCGTCACCACCTCACGCCCAATGTAGCGGATAGGATAGCAAATATATCACTATTAGCGGATGTAGACCAGGCCCAGCACCTCACCGCCGCAGCGAAAACAGCACAGAGCATCAGCGACAACCAACTACATACGATCAACAGAGACGACTACACAGCACCACAGCAGCACCAGATCAACCAACACACTCATCTAGAAAAGTCCAGACTCTATTGTACCCATCTCGGTGAACCGTGAGGATCATTGAGTATGTTGGCGGAGGGACTATAATCCTTAGAACTACACACACACACACACACACACACACACACAGAGGTATGCGTGCATATTTACGCGTATTTGCCATTTTCGTATTTATGAATGCATGCCATGAGACTTTGCACAGTTAGAAAAGATAAATCAGATGTGACTAAAGTTAATAAAGAAGCACACCGAAATGTTTAAGTAGCTAACGGGCTTCTTTATATTAGTACCTTGATGTATGTATTACATGTCATCGCTTTAAAGCTGTGTTAAATATCTAACTGTCATGGCAGTGGAAATAAATCGCACAAACTTTTACTAAATTAATGATGCGTTATAATAAACACGTAGAAGTCGGTAAAAAAAAAGAAGATATATTTCAGAAATTATCAATTACGATATGCAAATTCTTAAATTGGCCAGAAAAACTAGCGTGACGCCGCGTTTTGTAAAGAGTCAAAATTGCCATATGTCCCGTTATGTCTAGTACTATATTTATACCTCGTCCACATACACTCTCTATTTTTCATAGCAGAAAAAAAATCGCATGTTAATGATGTATCCTACTTTGTTACAATCTAGAAAATTACAACCAGCTGCAACTAATACAAAATCAGTTTTGTTCAATTTAGTTTGTCTAAATTAATATACATAAACTACAATCTGAGTACGTCATTATGGACTCACCGAACTGTATATCCTCTGCGCTTCCGTGGACGAGTGGTTAACGCCGTTGCGTTGTAAACCTTCTCGCCTCTCACCGCTGCGTGTTCGAATCCCACTGGGAGCTCGACTAGTAAGTGAGGAAGTGTCGATTTTTACGGATGACGGGAGGTGTACAGTACTGATTCTACTAAGGAAAAGGGGGTGGTATGCCTCCATCACAAAACAATCGACCGTCAAATATAACCCTTACATGTGTTGAAAATGACGTAAAACACCATACAAACAAACAAGTATTTCCTCTTGGTACAGGACTCATTATTGACTCATCTGAGGTTGTCAATAT
Organism: Cyrtodaria siliqua; assembly: GCA_037043455.1. Classification (NCBI taxonomy): domain Eukaryota; kingdom Metazoa; phylum Mollusca; class Bivalvia; order Adapedonta; family Hiatellidae; genus Cyrtodaria; species Cyrtodaria siliqua. Next base: position 207,134 of record JAWPHD010002100.1, on the reverse strand, counting down.
AGTCACCCAACAACGGATACTAGTAAACAAACAACAGTCCTCGGGGTTCGGGTTATCGAAGGTTGTCTCGTCATCCAAGAACGGATACACCAACAATAATCCTCTGGTTGAGAGAATCAGTATAGATTCATCGAAGATTGCCTAGTCGTAGTAGGGTGCCTGTTAGTGTTTTTTCATAGTCGTAGTAGGATGCCTGGTAGTTTGTCTAGTCGTAGTAGGAAGCCTGGTAATGTGTTTTCCAGTCGAAGTAGGGCGCCCGGTAGTTTGTCTAGTCGTAGTAGGATGCCTGGTAGTTTGGTTTGTTTTCCTAGTCGTAGTAGGGTGCCTGGTAGTTTGGTTTGTTTTCCTAGTCGTAGTAGGGTGCCTGGTAGTTTGGTTTGTTTTCCTAGTCGTAGTAGGGTGCCTGGTAGTTTGGTTTGTTTTCCTAGTCGTAGTAGGGTGCCTGGTAGTTTGGTTTGTTTGCCTAGTCGTAGTAGGGTGCCTGGTAGTTTGGTTTGTTTGCCTAGTCGTAGTAGGGTGCCTGGTAGTTTGGTTTGTTTGCCTAGTCGTAGTAGGGTGCCTGGTAGTTTGGTTTATTTGCCTAGTCGTAGTAGGGTGCCTGGTAGTTTGGTTTGTTTTCCTAGTCGTAATAGGGTGCCTGGTATTTCGTTTGCCTAGACGTAGTAAGATGCCCGGTAGTTTGTTTGCCTTGTCGTAGTAGGGTGCCTGGTAGTTTGGTTTGTTTGCCTAGTCGTAGTAGGGTGCCTGGTAGTTTGGTTTGTTTGCCTAGTCGTAGTAGGGTGCCTGGTATTTCGTTTGCCTAGACGTAGTAGGATGCCCGGTAGTTTGTTTGCCTTGTCGTAGTAGGGTGCCTGGTAGTTTGGTTTGTTTGCCTAGTCGTAGTAGGGTGCCTGGTATTTCGTTTGCCTAGACGTAGTAGGATGCCCGGTAGTTTGTTTGCCTAGTCGTAGTAGGGTGCCTGGTAGTTTGGTTTGTTTGCCTAGTCGTAGTAGGGTGCCTGGTATTTCGTTTGCCTAGACGTAGTAGGATGCCCGGTAGTTTGTTTGCCTTGTCGTAGTAGGGTGCCTGGTAGTTTGGTTTGTTTGCCTAGTCGTAGTAGGGTGCCTGGTATTTCGTTTGCCTAGACGTAGTAGGATGCCCGGTAGTTTGTTTGCCTTGTCGTAGTAGGGTACCTGGTAGTTTGGTTTGTTTGCCTAGTCGTAGTAGGGTGCCTGGTATTTCGTTTGCCTAGACGTAGTAGGATGCCCGGTAGTTTGTTTGCCTTGTCGTAGTAGGATGCATGGTAGTTTGCTTGCCCAGTCGTATTAGGGTGCCTGGTAGTTTGTTTGCCTTGTCGTAATTGGTGCCTGGTAGTTTGTTTGCCTAGTCGTAGTAGGGCACATGGTAGCTTATTTGCCTAGTCGTAGTAGGGCGTCTGGTATTTCGTTTACCTAGTCGTAGTAAGATGCCCGGTAGTTTGTTTGCCTTGTCGTAGTAGGATGCCTGGTAGTTTGCTTGCCCAGTTGTAGTAGTGTGCCTGGTAGTTTGTTTGTCTTGTCGTAGTGGGGTGCCTGGTAGTTTGTTTGCCTTGTCGTAGTAGACTGCCTGGTAGCTAGCTTGCCCAGTCATAGTTAGGTGCCTGGTAGTTTGTTTGTATAGTCGTAGTAGAGTGCCTGGTAGTTTATTTGCTTAGTCATAGTAGGATACACGGTAGTTTGTTTGCCTAGACGTAGTAGGGTGTCTGGTAGTTTGTTTGCCTTGTCGTAGTAGACTGCCTGGTAGTTTGCTTGCCCAGTCATCACGACGTCACGTTATTCCAGCAACATAACGACAGGTCTCACTCAGCTAGTGACGTTACCTTGCTGAACGTTACCTTGCTGGAAAAAGTCGAACATTTTGTAAACAAACTATATTACATACAAGGTATGACAGCTGCCATTTTAGCCGGGGCAGAAGTGCGTATATTCCCCGAATGCATAGACTGTTTACCGTCACATCTGCATTCACAACTGTCACTGCAGGGAATCAGGCCAAAATAGAATTGAATAATGGTACCTACACAAATCAGCGTTACGTTGTAGAATCGGGTACTAATAAATTATTACGCACTTCCGCCCCGGCTAAAATGGCAGCTGTCATACCTTGTATGTATAGTTTGTTTACAAAATCTTCGACTTTTTACAGGAGGCTTTTCAAAACTTCCCAAGTAGTTTTTCGGATAGCTTGTGTCTTTGGTCAAACTATTTTACAGTGCTTTGATAGCAACCTGGCACCTATGGGAATTTTCACGATGAAATCAACATTGTTTACATCACGTGACATACTTTCTTTGACATGAACAGAAAATTGCACTCTTCGCGGTAAAACATTACACACCCAATATGACTTTACTACACGTCAATATGAGAGAATAGTGACGTTTTTTAAACGGAGCTTGTAAGTGCGCATACAATAATTTCTTATAAATTTCTAACAAAATTACAGAAATACAATGACCTGCGTGGATATTTATCGAATGCATCAAGTTACGAGTATGTTAAATGTTTATCTCAATTATACAAAATAACACAATATAAAGCATTTGGCCATAGCGCTGTAATTTGGCTTTTTAAGAAATAGACGTTTGCGGGGCTAGAGGACGACAAAGAGTTTTCTGTAGAGTCCACACATCCGACCAACCTCCAATCTGTGTTTATTATAGATGCTGAAACATGAATTGACCAGTGTAGCATCTTCAGCGGAGTTTTGGTCTTTGGCCGTTTAGGTCTCACTACACAGTGCATTTTTACTATGTTGGCCTATATGAATAAAGTTTACAGGGCCATTCCGAACAGGAGGTTTCCAAGCTAAAAGTTACTTTTTATGTAACAAAGTCATTTGCCCACAAAAATCTGTACAACATCTGGTACGTTGACCAGGTTATTTTTTTTAATTTGAGTGGTGTCCTCCAATGCACTATTTTGGGCTTTAACTCCAGAGTTTGGATCAGAATTCCTACTCTTCTTCAACACCCATAAAACTGCCATATTTTGGTGGCAGTATCATCTAATAGCTGCACATCCAATTTCAGACTCTGTTCGTCACACCTGCAACAACAATAAACATTGTCAGCCATTATTAAAACTATTTAAAACCGAAGAACACACTACTACTTTTTAAGGCGTAATAATTACCCTACCGTGCGTTTCAAGGGAGCTAACTGTGTAGTGAGACCTTTAACGGTACTATAACGGTACCAGCAAAGCATTGAACATGCTATATAATTTTCAAATATGCGCATGCGATAAACATACAACGCAGTTATCAAGTGTACGGAAATGTAAAATTATACTATTGACATCACAACTTAGAAAATGCACATAACAACTTAGAAAATGCACAAAACGACTTACAAAGCGTACTGCACAAAATGCAAAAGGCCAACAGAAGGCAGCCGAGGCTTTCCATAATTGTGAGCTTGTGTTATTCTGGGAGTGGGGTTGGGGTAGTGGGCGAGTGGGGTAAGGTTTTAGATCTAACAGCACTTGCAGTCGGGGATCGTGAGTTTATTACGGGTAGTGTTCTATAGCGAACGATATAAACCTAAAACAATACAAAACGAATTCGTCGATTCTTACGGATGGCGGGTGGTGTACAGTACTGGTTCTACCCAGGAAAAGTGGGTGGTCTGCCTCCACCACAAAAAAAAATCGACCTTCATATATAACCTTACATGTGTTGAAAATGACATAAAACACCATACAAACAGACAAACGTAATATACGGGACGCAACTTATAGATAAACAAGACACATATATTCATGTAAAACCCACGCGACAGTATTTCATCAGTTTAAGCATAATATATATAAACAATATCTTACAAGACTCGAAGTAGATATGCTGGTAGTTATCGTAATTCTCACGATCACATCAAGACTTTCTTTCACTCTACTAATTCTGGTGTTATCTTTCACTCTACTAACTCTGGTGTTATCTTTCTCTCTACTAACTCTGGTGTTATCTTTCACTCTACTAATTCTGGTGTTATCTTTCTCTCTACTAACTCTGGTGTTATCTTTCACTCTACTAATTCTGGTGTTATCTTTCACTCTACTAACTCTGGTGTTATCTTTCTCTCTACTAACTCTGGTGTTATCTTTCACTCTACTAATTCTGGTGTTATCTTTCACTCTACTAACTCTGGTGTTATCTTTCACTCTACTAACTCTGGTGTTATCTTTCACTCTACTAACTCTGGTGTTATACGTTGTCTGTCAGGAGGAGAAGTGCGGAGAATTACCACTGGTTAGTTTGGCGGGAATTGATATTAGAACCCATTATGCAGTATAATCGCTCACTCATTCGTTCGCCCACTCATGACGAATACTTATTGGTATAAATCTATTCTTATACATATAGAAGGTTTGCCTCCACCAATAATAAAAGTACATAATGCAAGACCTAGGTCACACTAGCAGTTTTAATAAAGTTTTATCAGGCTCTTAAACCGAGCTGAACTCACAGAACTGCAAAATAAAATGACAGGCAATTGTGTTTTGGTAGGGTATGGTATGGTGTAGTACTTACATACATCAACATTCTACAAATCACTTATCCTAGAATCGACGTTATGCTTAATTAGGATTATATTTGAGAATATAACAGGTAAATGCTCATCTACAACATTCGCCATACAAGTAAAAAATAAATAAAAAATAGGCGACTTGTAGATGCAGTTTGCTTTGAGGAGTTCACTGTGACGGACATGTTAGAATAAGTAAGCACCAGGTGCACGTAGGTAGGGGAATTAACCCAAACCCCTACAGCCGACAACAGATGTCAGACTGGTAATTCCCCCAAACACCAGAAAAAACACAGTAACATGCACATGTAAACTCACCCGTATACAGCTGTTAGCTCTTGTGTCATAGTGTAATAACGTTCATTTGCGTACCAGTAATATCATCTTACTTGCATTACTTTTAGAGTACATCATTGTTTGATGATCATATTAAAAGTAGAGAGAGAGAGAGAGAGAGAGAGAGAGACAGACAGACAGACAGACAGACAGACAGACAGACAGACAGACAGACCTATTTGATAATCATATTAAACGTATTGAGAAAATTATGAGAGAGACAGACAGACAGACAGACAGACAGACAGACAGACCTATTTGATAATCATATTAAACATACTTAGAAAATGAGAGAGAGAGAGAGAGAGAGAGAGAGAGAGAGAGAGAGAGAGAGAAAGAAAAATTACACTTACTTTATGATACAATTAAAAGTATTGAGTATTGAGAGAGTGATAGAGTGAGAGAGAGAGGGAGGGAGGTTGAGTCCATGTACTTATATATAGTTACTTGGAGTAGTCATCAATGTAATGTAACATAAATGATTAGTTACGTTGCCAGTTTAAGATGTCGATCGTTTGTTAAACCGCACATATGCAAAATAGACAATTCTTATACGGGACTGTCATTAATCATATTTCTCATTCAATTATGGCGCACAGGTGTACAGTTATAGTTGATTGTATTCGATAAACAAATTTCAAAACTGCATTTTAATGAGCACTTTGAATTCAATTTCATCCAAGCAAACGTATGTTCGGCAACTTTTTTCATTAGATTTACAACCATAATACTGAAAGGTATATATAGTTGCGTTTTATTCATTTATATCAGATTTTGATAAGAATTCGGAATGAAGAAAGGAACAACATAGCACAGCCGTTGAGCCTAAATTAAAATATGATTTGTGATTTGCCCTTTATCTTCCCGGAGTTAGACCTGGGAAAGTTTGCATGTAAATTATGCCGTTTTAATTTTGCATTTGAATGCATGAATTGTTGTTTAACAGCTCATCCGACCGACGAGGCTATGGGATGTGTCTTGCCTAAAGACACACCGAAGTTATCCAGTGGTGACTAAGGCTAGCAACTGTGTTAATGAGAGTCGACGTGTGCTTTCCATTGGGCCAACGCGGCCCAAAAAAAGTTGAAAATAAAATTAACAGGTTTTGGGCAGAGGCAAAACACCTGGGTGTGGGATAATGGGCAAACAAACAATAGTTACTTAAAGCCACGTAAATTACTTTGATTTCCGACTACTGTATGAAATACGAAATAATGAAAATTATATATACTGAACAAAAACAGTTTAGCACGACCTTTTAGCGGCATAGATTAAACATATGAACATTGATATAATTGTTTGAAGATATTAAAAATGCCAGGCAGGGATGGGATTTTCAAAAATTGTGTTATTTTAGTATCTAATCTGAGTATCAGAATTACCTCCCCTATATCAGAATTACCTCCCATATACCAGAATTACCTCCCCTATATCAGAATTACCTCCCATATATTAAAAACAACTTATTTCATTATACAAACTTATTGCTTTGAACACATTTAATGTTTGGCATTGACAAGAAAATAACCATTCTGTCAATGTTTGAAAACCGCTGAAATGTATTCACCAACGAATGTTATTCTCAAACAAATACATTCCCATATTTCGTAATTTTAAAATTACCTCCCTTTTCGTTGAAAGGAGAGCGATTTTCGACAACCTATAAAAGTATGTTCCCATCATGTTTGCTTTATTTGTATCACCGACTTTGTTTACATATGACTTTGTAGCATTAGTATCGGTCATATCTGTATCCCTATGTCATGCACGGTTGTGTATCTCGGCTATGGAAATGACATGTGTTTTATGTGCTAAATTTATTTTGCTCAGTAAAGTCATAGGTGCCAGGTTGCTATCAAGAAAAACTCTGTAAAATAGTTTGACCAAAGACACAAGCTATCCGAAAAACTATTAGAGAAGTTCTGAAAAGCCTCCTCCAAAAAGTCGAAAATTTTGTCAAACTATATTACATACAAGGTATGACAGCTGCCATTTTAGCCGGGGCGGAAGTGCGTAATTTCCCCGTAATTCATAGACTGTTTACCATCACACCTGCATTCGCAACTGTCATTGCCGGGAATCAGACTAAAACGGAATTGAAAAATAGTACCTACATACATCAGCGTTACGTTGTAGAATCGGGTACCAATAAAATATTACGCACTTCCGCCCCGGCTAAAATGGCAGCTTGATAGCAACCTGGCACCTATGAGTATACTTATGAATTAGGTACACACAACATTCGGCTTGGTAGATAATGAAATCTTGGAATGACTGCAAACATGTTTCGCGGCCCTTCATAAACGTGCCACACACATTATACAGCGACAAATACCCCATTTATATCAGTGACGTTTTCATTATAAGGTATCATGTATGCGATATCTTGATCTAAATAATTTTATATTCAAATATAGCAGTTTGTTAAAGAAAATAAAAAGACATTGATCTGTGACACCATAAATGCCGTAATATCTCAAAACAATCTTTCTGTTATTAAAATCGGATGCGTTATTAAAATCTCAGATAAGGTTAAAAAAACGCAAATGTATGCAAATGTGCCTTATTTATGGTCGTAAGAATTTTTAAGCAAGTTTTCTAATAACGACATTCTAATCTTCGTCACCAGTATTACCTTAATGAAAGCGATATTACTATTTTTAACAGTATTTCCAACAATGCATTTTACGACTTGCGGTTTGAAAAGATATGAACTTGCACTTTCCTTAAACCAAAGAAAATAGACCCAAATAATGAAAAGGACCGCAGATGCGAAAGGACATGTACTTGAATATACTGCTGACATGTTTGAATCGTAACCATAAACAACAAAGACAATATTGTAACGTGTACCGAGCGGTCTTGTTTGTTTTGTTTTTATGTGTTTTGTGTTTTACGTAATTTTCAACACGTAAGTTATATATGACGGTCGATTTTTTTGTGGTAGAGCCAGACCAGCCACTTTTCCTTGGTAGAACCAGTACTTTATATCTCCCACCATCCGTAAGAATCGACACTTCCTCACTTACAAGTCGAGCTCCCAGTGGGATTCGAATCCGCAGCGGTGAGGGGCGAAGGTATACAACGCAACGTCGTTTAACCATTCAGCCACGGAGATGCGGTGAGCGGTCTTGTACGATTGAGCCGCAAATGTAATATGACTGTTCCCAATTACAGATTGAGCTAGTTGCAAGAAAAAAATGATTATCAACGAATCAACCAATGTAATTAACAGCATCAGCAACTATGATTGTATTAAATTGCTGAATATTCACGTTTAAAAATGCAAGGTAAGGAGGTGATTTTATTAATTACAAATATTTGTGTTATTTTTATTATTTTTATAACTTATTTCGTTATACAAGCGTTTTGCTTTAAAGAAATTTAAAGAAACTAGCCCGCCGAATAACGGCAAAATGACACTACATGTGTTCAGGTCATATAAATAATGTAATTCACGGGTTATTACAATACCCGTGTCTGAATATGCCCAAAATAGATTATGAGTTGGCAACTCCCAATTCGACCCTCGAGTTTTGGTGTTTGGCCTGGGTGGTTAAAGATGTTTATATTGTGTCCATAGAGTTTGGATTCTCAAAATATGTAAGTTATATATATGCATCATAGTCAGTAGGTTTAGAAACAGTATACGTATGGTGTAAGATTTGGCTGTTGTTGGCGGGATAGCTACTTTAATGATTGGCAAGCTTTGCCCATACTGTCATTGTTTAAAAACCGCTAAAATTAGTTCACAAAACATTGTCATTCTCAAATAAAAACGTTCCAAATTTCGTAATTTTAAAATTACCTCCATTTTCATTGAAATAAGAATGGTTTTCGATAGCCGATACGAGTATGTTTCCAATATATTTGCTTTATTTTTATCATCGACTATCACCGACAAATGAATTTGTAGACCACTGTCATATCTATGTCGCTTTATCATTGATCCCGAACATTCACGGCTTCGTATCTCGTCTATGGAATTGACATGCCTTTAACGTGCTAAATTTATTTTGTTCAGTCTACATTCCGGGAGAATCCTGTCGTCGATGTATGAACCCTTTATTTCGAGTTATGTTAAATATACATTATTTTCAATCTTCCAACCGGATAAAAATACAAGAGGGCCCAGATGGTCCTATATCGATCACATGACTAATGGCCCATTATCGAACTTCTTCGAAATCTTATAGTCATATACAATCTGTGCAAGTTTGGTTAATATTGTTCAAGAAATGTGTCCTCTGTTGTTTAACAACATTGATATAAAGACACTGACAAAGTTTGGTAAAGACCAAATACAAAATTAAAGTGCTAGAGTGTAACTCTGGGGCATGGTCAAATGTGACCCCAGGGCTACATGTAATATATGAGAGCTGTGTGCCTTGTGGTTTCAGAGATTTTTTAAGTTTTTCCCTATACAAGTCTATGTAAAACATGTGACCCCTGGGGCAGGGCCAAATATGACCCCAGGGTCACCATTTTAATAAACTTGGTGAAGGATCATAAGCTCATAGTAAATGCAAAATATTAAACCTCTGGCTCTTGTAGTGTCAGAGAAGAAGATCCCCTCCCCCCCCCCCCCACCAACCCCACTATATAAGTCTATGTAAAACTGTGACCCACGGAGCGGGGCCAAATTTGACACCAGGGTCACCATTTGAACAAACTTGGTAGAGGACAATAAGCTTATAGCAAATGCAAAATATTAAACATCTGGCTCAAGCAGTTTCAGAGAAGAATTTTTTTAAAGTTTTTCCCTATACATTTCTATGTAAAACATGTGACCCCTGGGGAGGGGCCAAATGGGAGGGGCCAAATGTAACCCCAGGATCACTATTTGAACAAACTTGGTAAAGGACCATAATCTTATAGTAAACGCAAAATATCAAACCTCTGGTTCTTGTAGTTTGAGAGAAGATTTTTTAATTTATTTTCCTATTTAAGTCTATATAAAACTGTGACCCCCGGGGCAGTGCCAAATTAGACCCCAAGGTCACTATTTGAACAAACTTAGTAGAGGACCATAAGCTGATGCTACATGTAATACATGAAAGCTCTGTGCCTTGTAGTTTCAGAGAAGAAGTTTTTTCCAATATATGTCTATGGAAAACATGCAAAATCTCAATATATAAACTTTGGACCCCAAGGGCAAAGTCATTTTTGACCACGGGAACTTCATTTGAATAAACTTGATAGGCTAGGCAGTAGCGATCATTTTAAAAGAAAAACTGTGGAAATCTGTAAAGCGGTTCTTGAGAAGAAGGTTTTTTAAAGTTTAGAACATATATGGTAATGGCGGCCATCTTGGATGTCGCACTGACCTAATTTTAACAAATCTAAAAAGCATTTATCTATGGATCAACCATGTGAAGTTTGGTCAAAATTGGCCTAGTGGTTTTGAGGAGAAGTCGTATGAAGCAAAAGTTAACGACGACGACGACGACGGACGACGGACGATCGGCTCAGGTGATCTAATAAACTGTCATTTGAACTGTTTGGTTGTACTGGCCGCATGCCAGCGGAGCTTATGTGATGGCGAGTTGTCCGTCGTCCGTCCGTTAACTTTTGGCTTGTTTAAGCGACATGGGCTTCATTTTTAATTTGATCTTAACCAAACTTTTTCAATGTCTATATTAATGAAAGCTCGGACGAGTTCGAAAACCAGCCAAATCAGAAAACATCAAAGTGATGGCTTTGTTTTGATTTTGCTAAATATTATTTAGTTTGCCTCGTTAAGATGATAGGGCCTTCATTTTTCATCTGATCTTTACCAGCTTTACCTGATTGTTGATATCAACACATGCTGGGACAAGTTTGAAAACAATCTAAATCGAATTAGTAACGACGGAGTGGTGGCCCTCGATTTATTGGAAAGGGCTTATTATTTCGCTTTTTAAAATAGCTACTTTATTTTCATCTGCTCTTTACCAATCGTGTTCAAAATGTTAAGATTTTAATATCAATAAAAGCTCAAACCTCTTTGAAAACCAGCCATGCCTCGCACTCCCACAGCCCCCTCACCCACCCGCACCCAACCTCTACTCACTCGTGTTTATGAAGTTATCTCGGTAAAAAAGGAAAGTGGGACTAATTCAAAAACTACCCATGTCATTCTAGAAACAGCAGAGTTAAGGACTCCGATTTTTATAAAACTGTTGTATTTGAATTTGTTAAATCTGTAGCTACTTCATCTTCCATCTGATCTTCAACAAACTTGTTCAGAATAAAAGTTCGAACATGCTTCTTGATCTGACATCGAAGTCCATGTATATTATCTCCACCAGGAAAACGACCCCGGAGCATTGCTTATTTGTGTATATTTAATCAGTCATTTGCAATCCTTCTGCAGTTTTAATTTTTCTGACAGTGTTTAATTCTCGTCTGCTGCTCAATTTACCATTTCTCAATATAACTGTACACAACGTCGCACAATAGGTGAATCTGATAAGGAACGGGGTTTGACACTGCCACGAATTGAGACCCCGAATTAGGGGATAACTGTAATTCGTTACATGTGCAAATACTAATTTCCGGTGCCCGCACCGCCTCGTTATTTGTCGTCTGCTACTTCGTCGCATTGAAACGACTCAATGGTCCGAACGCGGGAAAGCAATGCGCATATGTCAGCAAACTGAACTTTTGTGAATGAACGGTAATCTGTTGCGGTAAAGTGGGCGGTCAGGGTACTTTCTTCATGTGAAATGACCCCGTTACGTCAAAGGGCTATTTTCTTAATAAGGGGCACAAGACCAGAAAACAGCAGATGGCCTGTCTAGTTTAAATATCATGACACTTTTAACCATTACGTTTACCGTGCTCTCCTTAAAAAGTCTTTAATTATAGCAAATGAAGACAGTGTGAAGTACTTGTTGCAAGGTCACTTTGACTATAATGACCGTTCGTCTGCTTTTAGTGGCATATGTACGTTTGCAAAACATAACAATGCATCCAGGGGTAATGGGCCCTGAAGTCATAAACTTCCCCCGTGCCAAATAATAACGGATTTCAGAGAATAAAGCAGACGACACGGGTTGGCAATAAATATGTCAATAGAAAACCTATTTGTAAGTGGCATGTATTTAAATGAACTTTAAATTTCAACTTGAAAACTTTCAAGCAAAAAGGTTGACCTATTTCAAAGGGCGCGTCATGAAAGTTTGAAATAATGGCGGACATTGTGTTGTTTTTGCGATGGCTTGTAACCTGTATATTACTATGACTGTCAATATTGTATAGTTCCTGGTCTTATATATACGTTATTATATAACGCCGTATGACTTTCAAATTCCATTGAAGATGGTCTACTTACCAAACTCTTCTGTGAAATACTGTACTTTGGGCGCGGAGATAGACTTTTAATGCCGAAACCTCCGTTAATTATCTCAATACATTGTGATTGACCCTGGTTCTGAAAAAGGTGGTTAAAGATGAATATACAGTATATTAAATTAACAGAGTTCCATATAGGGTTTAAATGGGGTCAATAATTTTAGCGGAATAACCTTTCAAGATGATGAGTAAAAAAACACCTAGTCAGTTTTAAAATTGGGAAGCATCAAATGACCAGCTCCAAATATGTTTTTAAAAAAAATAAGACTAGCCTCTTTCAGTAACATAAATATTAATGGCTTTTCGTATATTTGACATAAGAACAATTGTTTAGAAACATAGCTAAGACTTTACTCTTGAAATCTCTAATTCATTCAGACCAATACTTAAGTAATAGCAAAATGATAAGGTAGACACACAATTGACCCCTCAAACGCTTATCTGGGGGGCTATCAGTTCCCAAAAAGTAAAGCATCTCGTCCGGATAATCGATTAGCGAGTACATAATATTGTTTACATAACTTAATTATAATTAGGTTGCTTCAGTTGCTATTATAATAAATGCATTGTAATTACCTTCATCATTAGCAAGAGAGAAATCATCGAGAGATTTGAATCCGTTTCCAATGCCGGGACCAAAGGGGGCACTCCTCAGTTTCGCACGAATGTCCATGGTGTGTATCAGAAGGAAATCAACTAAGCATATTTTTGGTCCATGGATGATATTTATTATTTATAATAATTATGACGTGAATGTTTTATGTTGTTTTTTTCAGTTTTGAGTACTTCTAAGTTTATTTTGGTCTATTGGAATATGCATTCTTTGGGGATTTTTTTTGGAGGCTATATATAGAAAAATGCGAAACTATCAAAAACGTCCAAAAAGTAGGTAAAATGGCTGATTTTGATTCACGGGGTGATCAGCATGGAATAACTTTTTAAAAAGCCGGCGAAGGTATGTAAAATTTAGCATTTCCTGATATACAATTGCATGATGAGTACAGAAATGACCCTGATATGCTTAGGATTTTTTTTTTTTTTTAATTATTGAAATTTGAAATATTGCTAAAATTGCTTGAAATGGGACTTAAGTTGTACAGAAAATGCTTTTTGATACTTTTATTTGGTATGGAAACATGGGTAATTTGATTGTCTTCTAAGAAATGTATGACACAATGATGGTGTGATTTATTTTTGCTCAAGGATTCAGGCTAAGGGCTTGTCATGGGTTTGATTATTGAGAAATGTACATTAAACAGTGGAGTGCCCCCAAAGGTGTTTGATTCTGAAATACAAATGTACCATGTGGTCGGCGAGGGTTTAACATGGTCCCTCTCAAATGTTGGGTATGTAGATGCTCTCTTGATTTGGCGACGGTTTGACATAAATGTGGCTAGCCATGGACCGACATAGAAGTCATCATGTGCGAGGTGGTTAAGGCGGTTTGTTGTGATTTATTGGTACCAGATGTCAGGGTGTTTGCTATCAGTGGACGGTACTGGGAGTGTATGTATGACATTTGGTTAATGGCGCGGTATATTGTATGTTATATCCTGCTGCAGTGTTTGTCGTATGCTACATTTCCTGTTCTAATGTAATACCTCTTTTTGTTGCCATGTTCGAAGACAATTTCGTCGAAGGATCTCTAACGTTTGCTGGAACTCTTTCAGAAGAATGCTTTTCATAGCTCTCCGTGGTAAACGCAGGGGAAGCCAACATGTTGCCCGGATGTTGCCCGGTTACACGTTGAAACAGATGACAACTCCGGTTTACCGTTTTTAGAGGCAATTTAGTCGTCAGAATTGAATTGATACAATGCCCATGTTTCCTTAACGGCGCCAATTAAATTTGTATTTGACTTAGAAAGTATCCCTTTCCGTTCGTTGCTGAGTCCGCTCCCAGTGCCGAGTCCGCTCTGTTTACAGTTTGTTTGGACTGCAATCCTACTCTCCACTGACGAGCGACTCCAACGCAATGGTTAACACAACTGTCGTACTCTCCACTGGGGACATGTTCATCACACAGAAATATTTTCTTTGCTACGTGTTCTCATTCCGGTATTAGTTGCCACGTTTTAAGGTATCAAGTGTATACTGTTCTTGTAAAAGTTGACCTTGGAAGCTGTACGTTTGTTTTAAGAACATTTAGTATGCCTCCATTAGAGTGTTATATAACCGCAGTGTAATCAGCAGCATCGTTTTCACTGGAATGTTTTGTATTTCCAGTTACCTCAATGGTGAAATTTGTTTCCACATGCACCTGTTTATAGCTTACGGGTGTACAGAGAGGGCGATAGTAACTTGAATGAATTGAATGAAGGTTGTTTAACGGCTCATCAACACAGTATAGGTTATTTAGAGCCGCCCCAGAGAGAGGAATCCGGGAACCGTGCCCTACTCTTATTATCGAATAGATTCCTATGGTTCTTTAACGTGCTCGGAGAATAGACCGATACACGGGACCGCCCGGTTTACGTCCCCATCCGACGGACGAGGCTAAGGGAAAGTGTCTTGTCCAAGAACAAACCGACGAAACTCAGTGGCACCACGGAGGATTGAACCCGGGACCTCCGGTTACACATCCGCCACGCTACCGACTGCGCCACGCCAGCCCTCAATAGTAACTTGAAGAATACACTAGATGACTGTGTTAAAACAATGAATTTAAACACCTTAAATTGAATAAATTATGTAAAGTATGCTAAGAGTTTTCAGTAAAGTCGAAAGAAAAAAATCGCTTAAATCTACCCATTGAAACCTCTCTTAAACAAATCCTGCAACGTTAAAGGCAGTTTAATCGGAATAAAAAGTAACAAAACACTTTCAATACTTCACACTCATTAACTGAATGCATTTTGTTGTCGTGATTATCGTAGCAAAGACTGTAACCAACCACTCTGCCCAACAAATTGAAAAAATATTTCGTTTTTAAATTCAGTTCATACGGACATGTGTTTTAGATGGTAGAAAGAACACTACTTCTTAAATTTTAGTTCAAGCGATTTTGCTTTTAACAATCGCCTGTTGAACGGCAACATCCTGGCGCGAGCAGGTTGTTAATCTTTAAATCTAATCTTACATCTTATTGTTAAAGAAGACCCCGTTCTTCAACATATCCATCAGCCAGTTATCAACCTGTCAACAAATAGTTACAATTCTTTTGTAGCATTTTAAAGAAAGCACAAATCTGATTTTTTTTTTAAATGTGGCGTTTTTCAAATCGCCCGATCGTTTGATAATAAATATGAATGAAACCCGCCATTATCTGCACATTCTTAAAGGGCTTCTGGTATTTTATGGCATGTTGGGGCCCCATCTGTATGTTATACATAGGTAACCGCTCACCCCAAACGGAGACGACAATAAAGGTGTTACTTTGTGCGGATGGACACATTTCTAACGGAAATAGTTCATTGTGATGAAGATAAAGTGTTGTTAAACGCGCGCCTTCTTTTTTAACTTTCCATAGAAAACTAACCCAAATATATAGTTATCTGTTCATCTTTCAATGAACACTGTACCTTTATCTTTAAATCTACGGATGGTAGTTTAGACTAAAAATAAACAAAACCAAATAAAACCTAGTCGAAAGATACAATTGCAGATGAATACTAGATGACAATGCTATTGTTTGGAGAAAAAAAAGTATCTCTTTTGTTTTAAATCAAGATAAATACGCTTTGTTTGAGTGACATCCTTGTTTCTCTACGTACTATTGGTATGATTGGGGTCCTTTACCGGCGACGTGGTATGTTGTATATATTCAGTGTTTTTTCCAACTCTTTGCCTTATCATTTTCAAAAAAGCACCAAATATCGCAATAACAAGACACTCCACACCAAAGGAATCGGACGTATTGTAAATACAGGATTTACTAGTTCATAAATATATATTTTAATATACTAGTAGTGGATAGTCAACGTGATGTATTACATGCGTTTACAATATGTCCGATTCCTGTGTGCGCACTCAGATATCGTAGTGCCTTTACATGTAGCAGTTTCGTTAATACTAGTAGTAATACTTGTGTAAACAGTATTCCGTTAACAATACAAAGTCCGTTAAAGGTACCACGACCGTAAAAGTAAAATATTTTGTTCTCTCACCGCTTCGGGTTCTAATCCCACTGGGAGATCTGTAAGTGATAAAGTGTCGATACTTACGGATGAGGGGGTATACAGTACTGCTTTTAAACTATCCAGGAAAAAGTGGCATCCACCACTAACAAATCGACCTTCATATATAGCCTAAAATGAGCTGAAAATAACGTGAATCACCATTCTATCAACCAACAAATACACTTAACGAAATGTCAACGCTGAAAGTAACAAAACACAATTTCCGTTAAACGAAACGAACATGCCACCTCTAATAGAAACTCACATGCTAATTAATGCTTAATTGGTAATCAAAACGGTATTTATTTTCTTGAACTGTGTACAATTCTCCACATTACAGGCAGTTGTAACCCATTGAAGCCCCAAAAGAGTTTTCCCCAGTATAATGATCATTATTATATAACCTATAAATAGACGCGTTTTCATTGGCTAAAAAGTAATTTTTTAGAAAAAATATCTAGCGATATTGACCTGTTTTTTGGATATTGACCTGTTTTTTTGATATTGACCTGTTTTATATAATTGTTTTTTTGATATTGACCTGTTTTATATAATTGTAAATTGAGGGTTATATAATAAAACAGTTATGGACTTTTCAGCTGTTATACATGATGTTGATATGTACCAAAAAATCATTATTGACCTCGGCTATCGCCTCGGTCAATAATGATTTTTTTGGTGCATATCACATCATGTATAACAGCTGAAAAGTCCATAATTGTATAATATATACTATTAAATACATTCTGATTTTATTTTGAAAGTACGATTTCTTTTTAATCATTCTGATAACCCATGAAACAAGTATGTACCAATATTTTCTGGTCATAATTTAGTTACGTTTACTGTCTATGTGAACTGTTATCTGTTATAGCTAAAGCGCATCCGTGGTCGAGGGGTTAACGACGTTGCGTTGTAAACGTTCTCGCCTCTCACCGCTGCGGGTTCGAATCCTGCTGGGAGCTCGACTTGTAAGTGAGGAAGTGTCGATTCTTACGGATGGCGGGAGGTGTACAGTACTGGTTCTACCCAGGGAAGTAGGGTGGTCTGCCTCCGCCACAAAACAAATCGACCATAATATATAACCTTACATGTGTTGAAAATGACGTAAAACATCATACAAACAAATTATCATTTTCAAAAAACACCAAAGATGGCAGTACCTTTAAAAGTAACAATTCCGTTAATAGTAACAATTTTGTAAACAATAATAATTCTGTTAACAATTAAAAGTCCGTTAAAGCAGTGAACTAATAATCAGGCTTATTACGGATCAGGCTTATTACGGTTAACAAAACAGTCTGCTAAAGGTACCACGACTTTAAAAGTAACAAACTTTTCTCTCTCACCGCTCGGGTTCTAATCCCACTGGGAGATCGACCTGTAAGTGATACAGTGTCGATACTTACGGATGAGGGGTATACAGTACTGCTATTACCCAGGAAAAAGTGGCCTCCACCACTAACAAATCTACTTCTTCATATATAGCCTAAAGTGACCATTCAACCAACTAACAATTACACTTAACGAAATGTCACCGCTGAAATCATTAGATATTGCATTGAAAAAGCTAGAAAAAAAGTTTGTCTGAGAAGTGTTAAAACAAATGTCTAAGTCAGAGAACACTGAAATTTAGCTCTGAATTCAAGAAGCGGTGACAAATATCTAAGTCCGATGTCTATGTGTAAGGTGTAATCCCTTTCAAAATGTGACCTGCTGGCAAAACTGGAGCTGCTGGTAAAAAGTGGACTGAAAATGAGCCATGTATGGAAAGCAAAGATCTACACACACCTGTATATCCATGCTGAAAGTAACAAAACAAAATTTCCGTTAAACGAAACAAACATTCCACCTCTAATAGAAACACATTTTGTTCATGCTAATTATTGTTTAATTGGTAATCAAAACGGTATTTTTCTTGACCTGTATACATGTGTTAATACAATTCTCCACACTGCAGGCATTTGTTACCGATTGTTGTCCTATAATAGGTTTCCCCACTATAACGATTAATATATACTATTAAATACATTCTGATTTTATTTTGAAAGTACGATTTATCTTGTTTTAAAGTGTGTACCCATATTTTCTGGTCATAATGTAGTTGTTTACCGTCAATGGGAACTGTTATCTGTTATAGCTAAATCGCTTCCTTGGTCGAGGGGTTAAAGACGTTGCGTTGTAAACATTCTCGCATGTCACCGCTGTAGGTTCGAATTCCACTGGAAGCTCAACTTGAAAGTGAGAAAGTGTCGATTCTTACGAATGGCGGGAGGTATATAGTTTTGCCTCTACCACAAAAACATTGACCGTCATATATGGCCTAAAATGTGCTAAAAATGACGTAAACACCATTCAAACAAAATCTATACGGAAATAACGGATTTTTACAACAACGAATCGTAACTCTCGAAAGACAATACATCATTAAGTAAACATGAGTAGCTCCCCTTACATAAACATTTACAATATCGCAAAGATACACATTTTTTTAATGTATCATTTAAATTGAGATGAAATAACAAAAATCGGCAATTCATTAAAGTATAAAAATGCACAACTGAACATGAAAAATTTAACAAACTATTTTACGAACTAGAACAGTGAGAAATATTAAGTAGTCTGTAACTGTTTCTTTGTTTTTGTTTGTTTGTTTGTTTGTTAGTTTGAATGGTGTTTTACGTAAACATGAAGAAAATCAACCATAAGACATGTTTAAAACATGCATAAAGTCAAAGATGTTTTCGACTGGCCAAGGAGCAAATCGACAACGCGTTGAATCAGTAATCATGAGCGCATCAACCACTTTCATCGAACATTATAACAAATAGTCAATATAATTTCTACTCGCTACACAATTTTAATATAATAAATGAAAGTAAAATTCGTCTTTCTCGTTAAACATTTTGTCATGACTAGCCCTTTCGTAACATCTCGTACACATTCGGGAATGTAATACGCAGGTTTCCATATTGGTTACGTCATCGCGACTTAGATTCCCGCCAAAACAAATTTGCATTCAAAATCAAACTTATCATCCAAATGTTGCAATGTTATTCAGTGGATTGCTCCATCAATAGTTTATTTACATGAAAGCAGTGATAAAACTTTCATCTGCATTGCAAAAAAAACTTTGTATTGATTATCTATTAATTAGTGTCATGTGAACACATTGGATTCCTAGTATCATCTAGTAATCATAGTCATGTGAACACACTGGATTCCTAGTGTCATATAGTAATTATTGTCATGTGAACACATTGGATTCCTAGTGTCATCCAGTAATTATTGTCATATGAACACATTGGATTCCTAGTGTCATCCAGTAATTATTGTCATGTGAACACACTGGATTCCTAGTGTCATATAGTAATTATTGTCATGTGAACACATTGGATTCCTAGTGTCATCCAGTAATTATTGTCATGTGAACACATTGGATTCCTAGTGTCATCCAGTAATAATTTGTCATGTGAACACACTGGATTCCTAGTGTCATATAGTAATTATTGTCATGTGAACACATTGGATTCCTAGTGTCATCCAGTAATTATTGTAATGTGAACACATTGGAATCCTAGTGTCATCCAGTAATTATTGTCATGTGAACGCACTGGATTCCTAGTGTCATCCAGTAATTATTGTCATGTGAACAAATTGGATTCCTAGTATCATCTAGTAATTATTGTCATGTGAACAAATAGGATTCCTAGTGTCATCCAGTAATTATTGTCATGTGAACACATTGGATTCCTAGTGTCATCCAGTAATTATTGTCATGTGAACACATAGGATTCCTAGTGTCATCCAGTAATTATTGTCATGTAAACACATTGGATTCCTAGTATCATCCAGTAATTATTGTCATGTGAACACACTGGATTCCTAGTATCATCTAGTAATTATTGTCATGTGAACACACTGGATTCCTAGTGTCATCCAATAATTATTGTCATGTGAACACATTGGATTCCTAGTGTCATCCAATAATTATTGTCATGTGAACACATTGGATTCCTAGTGTCATCCAGTAATTATTGTCATGTGAACACATAGGATTCCTAGTGTCATCCAGTAATTATTGTCATGTGAACACAGAATTCCTAGTGTCATCTAGTAATTATTGTCGTGTGAACACATAGGATTCAAAGTGTCGTCTAGTAAATATTGTCATTTGAACACACATGATTCCTTGTGTCATCTAGTAATTATTGTCTAGTGAACACATAGGATTCCTTGTGTCATCTAGTAATTAGTGTCATGTGAACATATAGGATTTATAGTTACATCTAGTAAATATTGTCATATGAACACATAGGATTCCGAGTGTCATCTAGTAATTATTGTCATGTGAACACATAGAAATCCTAGTGTCATCTATTAATTATTGTCATGTGAACCCATTGGATTCATAGTATCATCTAGTAATCATAGTCATGTGAACACACTGGATTCCTAGTGTCATATAGTAATTATTGTCATGTGAACACATTGGATTCCTAGTGTCATCCAGTAATTATTGTCATGTGAACACATTGGATTCCTAGTGTCATCCAATAATTATTGTCACGTGAACACACTGGATTCCTAGTGTCATATAGTAATTATTGTCATGTGAACACATTGGATTCCTAGTGTCATCCAGTAATTATTGTCATGTGAACACACTGGATTCCTAGTGTCATATAGTAATTATTGTCATGTGAACACATTGGATTCCTAGTGTCATCCAGTAATTATTGTAATGTGAACACATTGGAATCCTAGTGTCATCCAGTAATTATTGTCATGTGAACGCACTGGATTCCTAGTGTCATCCAGTAATTATTGTCATGTGAACACATTGGATTCCTAGTATCATCTAGTAATTATTGTCATGTGAACACACTGGATTCCTAGTATCATCCAGTAATTATTGTCATGTGAACACACTGGATTCCTAGTATCATCTAGTAATTATTGTCATGTGAACAAATAGGATTCCTAGTGTCATCCAGTAATTATTGTCATGTGAACACATTGGATTCCTAGTGTCATCCAGTAATTATTGTCATGTGAACACATATGATTCCTAGTATCATCTAGTAATTATTGTCATGTGAACACATTGGATTCCTAGTGTCATCCAGTAATTATTGTCATGTGAACACATTGGATTCCTAGTATCATCCAGTAATTATTGTCATGTGAACACACTGGATTTCTAGTATCATCTAGTAATTATTGTCATGTGAACACACTGGATTCCTAGTGTCATCCAGTAATTATTGTCATGTGAACACATTGGATTCCTAGTATCATCTAGTAATTATTGTCATGTGAACACACTGGATTCCTAGTGTCATCCAATAATTATTGTCATGTGAACACATTGGATTCCTAGTGTCATCCAGTAATTATTGTCATGTGAACACATAGGATTCCTAGTGTCATCCAGTAATTATTGTCATGTGAACACAGAATTCCTAGTGTCATCTAGTAATTATTGTCGTGTGAACACATAGGATTCAAAGTGTCGTCTAGTAAATATTGTCATTTGAACACACATGATTCCTTGTGTCATCTAGTAATTATTGTCTAGTGAACACATAGGATTCCTTGTGTCATCTAGTAATTAGTGTCATGTGAACATATAGGATTTATAGTTACATCTAGTAAATATTGTCATATGAACACATAGGATTCCGAGTGTCATCTAGTAATTATTGTCATGTGAACACATAGAAATCCTAGTGTCATCTAGTAATTATTGTCGTGTGAACACATAGGATTCAAAGTGTCGTCTAGTAAATATTGTCATTTTAACACACATGATTCCTTGTGTCATCTAGTAATTATTGTCATTTGAACACATAGGATTCCTAGTGTCATCTAGTAATTATTGCCGTGTTAACACATAGGATTCCTAGTGTCATCTAATAAGTATTGTCTAGTGAACACATAGGATTCCTTGTGTCATCTAGTAATTAGTGTCATGTGAACATATAGGATTTATAGTTACATCTAGTAAATAATGTCATATGAACACATAGGATTCCTGGGTGTTATCCAAGCTGGGAGACGACAGCAAGATGTCGCTCGTCATTTTAATTGCCATCTGTCTACAATTACGAGACTTTGGCAGCGGTTCTAGCTCATAGGACGGGTAGAACCTTTACCACGTGCCGGTGTAACATTAACACCGGCAGTCCGCGAGCAACAACCGTCCGTCAGGACAACTTCATTAGGACACGGCATCCGAGGGACCGCTTTGCACTGATGAGTCCACTTCAAGTCGAATCCTCGGTAAATTTGACTGATTTTTTTACTTTTCCGTATGTTTTCTTATTAAATTTTGAATATGCGTTTCTTTTGCGTTCACTATATTATCATTTTGAAACATAGGATTCCTAGTTTCATCTAGTAATTATTGTCATTTGAACACATAGGATACCTAGTTTCATGTAGTAAATTATTGTCATTTGAACACATTGGATTCCTAGTGTCATCTAGTAATTATTTTCATTTGAATACGTAGGATTCCTAGAATCATGTAGTAATTATTGTCATGTGAACACATAGGATTCTTAGTGTTATCTAGTAATTATTGTCATGTGAACACATAGGATTCCTAGAATCATGTAGTAATTATTGTCATGTGAACACATAGGATTCTTAGTGTTATCTAGTAATTATTGTCATGTGAACACATAGGATTCCTAGAATCATGTAGTAATTATTGTCATGTGAACACATAGGATTCCTAGTATCATCTAGTAATCATTCCATGTGAACAAATAGGATTCCTAGAATCATGTAGTAATTATTGTCATGTGAACACATAGGATTCCTAGAATCATGTAGTAATTATTGTCATGTGAACACATATGATTCCTAGTATCATCTAGTAATCATTCCATGTGAACAAATAGGATTCATAGAATCATGTAGTAATTATTGTCATGTGAACACAAAGGATTCCTAGAATCATGTAGTAATTATTGTCATGTGAACACATAGGATTCCTAGAATCATCTAGTAATTATTCTCATGTGAACAAATAGGATTCCTAGAATCATGTAGTAAATATTGTCACGTGAACACATATGATTCCTTGTGTCATCTAGTAATTATTGTCATGTGAACAAATAGGATTCCTAGAATCATGAAGTAATTATTGTCACGTGAACACATATGATTCCTTGTGTCATCTAGTAATTATTGTCGTGTGAACACATAGGATTCCTAGAATCATGTAGTAATTATTGT
This sequence comes from Cyrtodaria siliqua, assembly GCA_037043455.1. Lineage (NCBI taxonomy): Eukaryota > Metazoa > Mollusca > Bivalvia > Adapedonta > Hiatellidae > Cyrtodaria > Cyrtodaria siliqua. The sequence continues at coordinate 183,555 of JAWPHD010002100.1, read as the reverse complement.
CACGTGAACACATATGATTCCTTGTTTCATCTAGTAATTATTGTCATGTGAACAAATAGGATTCCTAGAATCATGTAGTAATTATTGTCACGTGAACACATATGATTCCTTGTGTCATCTAGTAATTATTGTCATGTGAACAAATAGGATTCCTAGAATCATGTAGTAATTATTGTCACGTGAACACATATGATTCCTTGTGTCATCTAGTAATTATTGTCATGTGAACAAATAGGATTCCTAGAATCATGTAGTAATTATTGTCACGTGAACACATATGATTCCTTGTGTCATCTAGTAATTATTGTCATGTGAACAAATAGGATTCCTAGAATCATGTAGTAATTATTGTCACGTGAACACATATGATTCCTTGTGTCATCTAGTAATTATTGTCATGTGAACAAATAGGATTCCTAGAATCATGTAGTAATTATTGTCACGTGAACACATATGATTCCTTGTGTCATCTAGTAATTATTGTCATGTGAACAAATATGATTCCTAGAATCATGTAGTAATTATTGTCATGTGAACACATAGCATTCCTAGTGTCATCCAGTAATCTTTGTCATGTGAACACATAGGATTCCTAGTGTCATCTAGTAATTATAGTCATGTGAACACATAGGATTCCTAGTGTCATCTAGTAATTATTGTCATGTGAACACATAGGATTCCTAGTGTCATCCAGTAATTATTGTCATGTGAACACATACGATTTCAAGTGTCATCCAGTAATTATTGTCATGTCAACACATATGATTCCTAGTGTCATTTAGTAATTATTGGCATGTGATCAAATATGAGTCTTAGTGTTATCTAGTAATTATTGTCACGTGAACACATAGGATTCCTAGTGACCTCCAGTAATTATTGTCATGTGAAACATAGGATTCCCGGTGTCATCGAGTTATGCGCAAAGGATTGCTAGTGTTATCCAGTAATTATTGTAATGTGAACACATAGGATTCCTTGTGTCATCTAGTAATTATTGGCATGTGAACACATGGTATTACTTTCGCATCCAGTTATTATTGTCATTTTAACACATACGATTCCTAGTGTCACCTAGTAACTATTGTCGTGTAAACACATAGGATTCATAGTTTCATCTAGTAATTATTGTCATTTGAACACATAGGGTTCCTATTTTCATCTAGTATGTATTGTCATTTGAACACATAGGATTCCTAGTTTTATCTAGTAATTATTGTCAAATGAACACATAGGGTTCCTATTTTCATCTAGTAAGTATTGTCATTTGAACACATAGGATTCCTGGTTTTATCTAGTAATTATTGTCATATGAACACATAGAATTCCTAGTGTCATCTAGCAATTATTGTCATGTGAACACATAGGATTCCTAGTGTCATCTAGTAGTTATTGTTTTTTGAACACATATGATTCCTAGTGTCATCTAGTAAGTATTATCATTTTAACACATAGGATTCCTATTTTATTGAGTAATTATTTTCATTTGACCACATATGATTCCTTGTGTCATCTAGTAATTATTGTCATGTGAACACATAGGATTTCAAGTGTCATCCAGTAATTATTTCATGTGAACACATAGGATTCCTAGTGTCATCTAGCAATATTGTCATGTGAACACATAGGATTCCTAGTGTCATCTAGTAATCATTGTCATGTGAACAAATATGATTCCTAGAATCATGTAGTATTTATTGTCATTTGACCACATATGATTCCTTGTGTCATCTAGTAATTATTGTCATTTGATCACATAGGATTCGTAGTGTCATCCAGTAATAATTATTGTCGTGAACACATAGTCATGAGAGCACGTAGCATTCCTAGTGTCATTCAGTTATTATTGTCATGTGAACACATTTAAAGTATTCCTTGTGTCATCTAGTAAGTATGGTCATTTGAACAGATAATATTCCTAGTGTCACGTAATAACTATTGTCGTTTGAACACATAGGATTCATAGTGTCATCTAGTAATTGTTGTCATGTGAACACATAGGTTTCCTTTTTTCATTTAGTAATTATTGTCATTGAAACATATACGATTCCTAATGTCATCTAGTAAGTATTATCATTTTAACACATAGGATTCCTATTTTATCGAGTAATTATTTTCATTTGACCACATATGATTCCTTGTGTCATCTAGTAATTATTGTCATGTGAACACATAGGATTTTAAGTGTCATCCAGTAATTATTTCATGTGAACACATAGGATTCCTAGTGTCATCTAGCAATATTGTCATGTGAACACATAGGATTCCTAGTGTCATCTAGTAATCATTGTCATGTGAACAAATATGATTCCTAGAATCATGTAGTATTTATTGTCATTTGACCACATATGATTCCTTGTGTCATCTAGTAATTATTGTCATTTGATCAGATAGGATTCGTAGTGTCATCCAGTAATAATTATTGTCGTGAACACATAGTCATGAGAGCACGTAGCATTCCTAGTGTCATTCAGTTATTATTGTCATGTGAACACATATAAAGTATTCCTTGTGTCATCTAGTAAGTATGGTCATTTGAACAGATAATATTCCTAGTGTCACGTAATAACTATTGTCGTTTGAACACATAGGATTCATAGTGTCATCTAGTAATTGTTGTCATGTGAACACATAGGTTTCCTTTTTTCATTTAGTAATTATTGTCATTGAAACATATACGATTCCTAATGTCATCTAGTAAGTATTATCATTTTAACACATAGGATTCCTAGTTTTATCTAGTAATTATTTTCATTTGAACACGTATGATTCCTAGTTTTATCTAGCAATTATTGTCATGTGAACACACAGAATTCCTAGTGTCATCTAGTAATTATTGTCATGTGAACACAAAGAATTCCTAGTGTCATCTAGTAATTATTGGCATGTGAACAGATAGGATTCCTGGTGTCATCTAGTAATTATTGTATTTTTAACACATAGTAAGTATTATCATTTAACACATAGGATTCCTAGTTTCATGTAGTAACTATTGTCATTTGAACACATAGGATTCCTAGTTTCATCTAGTGATTTTTGACATGTAAACACATAGGATTCCTGGTGTCATCTAGTAAGTTTAATCATTTCAACACATAGGATTCATAGATTCATCTAGTAATTATTGGCATGTAACACCTAGGATTCCTCGTGTTATCTAGTAATTATTGTCATGTGAACATGAAGGATTCCTATTGTTAGGGGCCCTTGTTTCAGCCAAAGTTTTTTGGACTCCTAAGACGAAATTGAAATAGGACCTAAATAAATCTGTATCCGTGAATCGGACATATTTAGTGGTAAATAAAATTACCTGACTTTTTAAAATCGGTTGAGAAATACAATGTTCACATCAAAAAATCGGTTTTTTGTTCATTTTCAATGCAAAATTCTACTGCATGAAATTTTTTTATTTTTATTTTTGAATTTTTATCCAAAAATACTTTTAATGTGTTCGATAAATGAAAATTAAGACACTCTCAACGTTTTATAGCAAAATATTAGGGCTAACTGAAGTTATTTGATATTTCTTAATTTTCGGCTGCACAAGCCACAAGCAATTTACATGGGAAAAGCTCCTAGTGTCATCTAGTAATTATTGTCATGTAAACACATAGGATTCCTAGTGTCATCGAGTAATTATTGTCATTTGAACACTTACGCTTCCTTTTGTCATCTAGTAATTATTGTCGTGTGAACACATAGGATTCCAATGTCATCTAGTCATTATTGTCATTTGAACATATATGATTCCTTCCTAGTGTCCTAGGCTCATCTAGTAATCATTGCCATGTGAACACATAGGATTCCTAGTGTCATCTAGTAAGTATTGGAATGATAACACATATGATTTATAGTTTCATCTGGCAATTATTGTCATGTGAACACATAGCATTCCTAGTGTCATCCAGTTATTATTGTCATGTGAACACATATTATTCCTTGTGTCATCTAGTAAGTATTGTCATTTGAACGCATAGGATTCCTAGTGTCAACTAGTCATTATTTTCATGTGAACACATATGATTCATTGTGTCATCTAGTAATTATTGTCATGTGAGCACATAGGATTCCTAGTTTCATCTAGTAATTATTCTCATGTGAACACATATAATTTCTAGCGTCATCTAGTAATTATTATCATTTTACACAAAAGATCCTTAGTTTCATCATTTGAACACATAGGATTCCTAGTTTCATCCAGTAATTATTGTCATGTGAAAACATACGATTCCTAGTGTCATCTAGTAATTATTTTCATGTGAACACATAGGATTCCTGGTGTCATCTAGTATTATCATTTTAACACATATGATTCATAGTATCATCTAGTAATTATTGTCATTGAACACATAGGATTCCTAGTGTCATTCAGTAATTATTGTCGTGTAAACACATAAGATTCACAGTGTCATCTAGTAATTATCGTCATGTGAACACATATGATTCCTAGCGTCATCTTGTAATTATTGTCATGTGAACACATATGATTCTTTTCATCTAGTGTGTATTATCATTTTAACACATAGGATTCCTAGTTTCATCTAGTAATTATTGTCATGTGAACACATAGGATTCCTTGTGTCATCTAGTAATTATTGTCGTGTGAACACATAGGATTCCCAGAGTCATCTAGTAAGTATTATTATTTGACACATATGATTCCTAGTTTCATTAGGCACTTATTTTCATTTGTACACATAGGATTCCCGTGATTCCAACGCATAGGATCCCTAGATCTAATAAGTAATATAGTTTTAACACATAGTCTATCTAGTTTCATCTAGCAATTATTTTCATTTTAACACATAGGATTCCTAGTTTCATCTAGTAATTATTTTCATTTGAACACATAGGATTCCTGGTGCCATCTGGTAATTATTGTCGTGTGAACACATATGATTCATAGTGTCACCTACTAGTAATCAGTGTCACGTAAAACATCGGATCTTAGTGTCATCTATTATCATTGTCATGTGATCACATAGAATTCCTAGTGTCATCTATTAATTATTGTCATTTGATCACATAGGATTCGTAGTGTCATCCAGTAATATTGTCGTGAACACATAATGAGAGCACGTAGCATTCCTAGTGTCATTCAGTCATTATTGTCATGTGAACACTTATAAAGTATTCCTTGTGTCATCTAGTAAGTATTGTCATTTTAACACAGAGGATTCCTAGTGTCATCTAGTCGTCATTGTTTTTGAACACATAGGATTCTTAGTGTCATCTGTCATTTTAACACATATGATTCCTAGTTTTATCTAGTAATTATTTTCATTTGTCAACATATGATTCCTTGTGTCATCTGGTAATTATTGTCATGTGAACACATAGGATTTCAAGTGTCATCTAGTAATTATTGTCATGTCAACACATAGGATTCCTAATATCATCTAGTAGTCATTATGAACACATATGATTCCTAGTGTCATCTATTAATTATTGGCATGTGACCACATATGATTCTTACTGTCCTCTAGTAATTATTGTCACGTGAACACATAGGATTCCTAGTTTTCTCCAGTAATTATTGTCATGCGAACAAATAGGATTCCTAGTGTCACCTAGTAATACACAAAGGATGCTAGTGTCATCCAGTAATTATTAACATGTGAACACATAGGATTCCTTGTGCCATCTAGTAAATTATTGTCATTTGAAAACATAAGTTTCCTAGTGTCATCTGGTAATTATTGTCACGTGAACACATAGTATTCATAGTGTCATCTAGTCATTATTGTCATGTAAACACATAGGATTTCTAGTTTCATCTAGTAATTATTGTCATTTGAACACATACGATTCTTAGTTTCATGTAGTAAATGATTGTCAGTTGAACGCATAGCATTCTTAGTGTCATCTAGTCATTATTGTCATGTGAACACATATGATTCATAGTGCCATCTAGTAATTATTGTTATGTGAAGACATAGGATTCCTACTTGTATCTAGTAATTATTGTCATTCGAACACATACGATTCCTAGTGTCATCTAGTAATAATATTATCATGTGAACACATAGGATTTCTAGCGTCATCTAGTAATTATTATCATTTTACATGTACACATAGGACTCGTATTTCATCATTTGAAAACATAGGATTACTAGTTTCATCTAGTAATTATTGTCATTTGAACACATAGGATTCTTAGTTCCATGTAGTAAATTATTGTCAATTGAACGCATAGCATTCCTAGTGTCATCTAGTCATTATTGTCATGTGAACAAATAGGATTCATAGTGTCATCTAGTAATTATTGTCATATGAAGACATGGGATTCCTACTTTTATCTAATAATTATTGTCATTCGAACACATACGATTCCTAGTATCATCTAGTAATTATTCTCATGTGAACACATAGCATTTCTAGCGTCATCTAGTAAATATTATCATTTTACACATAGGATTCGTAGTTTCATCATCTGCAAACATAGGATTTTTAGTTTCATCCAGTAATTATTCTCATGTGAACTCATATGATTCCTAGTATTATCTAGTAATTATTTTCATGTGAACACATAGGATTCCTAGAGTCATCTAGTAAGTATTATCATTTTAACACACATAATTCCTAGTTTAATCTAGTAATTATTGTCATTGAACACATAGAATTCCAAGTGTCATTTAGCAATTATTATCGTGTGAAAACATCAGATTCCTAGTGTCATCTAGTACTTATCGTCTTGTGAACACATATGATTCCTAGTGCCATCTAGTAATTATTGTTATGTGAAGACATAGGATTCCTATTTTTATCTAGTAATTATTGTCATTCGAACACATACGATTCCTAGTGTCATCTAGTAATAATTCTCATGTGAACACATAGGATTTCTAGCGTCACCTAGTAATTATTATTATTTTACATGTACACATAGGACTCGTATTTCATCATTTGGAAACATAGGATTACTAGTTTCATCTAGTAATTATTGTCATTTGAACACATAGGATTCTTAGTTCCATGCAGTAAATTATTGTCGATTGAACGCATAACATTCCTAGTGTCATCTAGTCATTATTGTCATGTGAACAAATAGGATTCATAGTGTCATCTAGTAATTATTGTCATATGAAGACATGGGATTCCTACTTTTATCTAATAATTATTGTCATTCGAACACATACGATTCCTAGTATCATCTAGTAATTATTCTCATGTGAACACATAGCATTTCTAGCGTCATCTAGTAAATATTATCATTTTACACATAGGATTCGTAGTTTCATCATCTGAAAACATAGGATTTTTAGTTTCATCCAGTAATTATTCTCATGTGAACACATATGATTCCTAGTATTATCTAGTAATTATTTTCATGTGAACACATAGGATTCCTAGAGTCATCTAGTAAGTATTATCATTTTAACACACATGATTCCTAGTTTAATCTAGTAATTATTGTCATTGAACACATAGAATTCCAAGTGTCATTTAGCAATTATTATCGTGTGAAAACATAAGATTCCTAGCGTCATCTAGTAATTATAGTCATGTGAACACATAGGATTCCTCGTGTCATCTAGTATGTATTATCATTTTAACACATAGGATTCCTAGTTTCATCTAGTAATTATTATCATGTGAACACTAGGATGCATTCTGTCATCTAGTAATTATTGTCATGTGAAGACATAGATTTCCTAGTTTGATCTAGTAAGTATTGTCGTGTGAACACATAGTATTCCCATAGACATCTAGTAAGTATTATCATTGTAACACATAGGATTCCTAGTTTCATTTGTTACTTATTTTAATTTGAACACATAAGATTCCTGTGGTTCCAACACATAGGATGCCCAGTGGCATCTAGTAAGTAATATAATTTTAACAAATAGGATTCCTATTGTCATCTAGTAAATATTATCATTTGAACACATAGGCTTCCTAGTTTAATCTAGTAACTATTTTCATTTGAACACATAGGGATACTGGTGTCATCTGGTAATTATTGTCGTGTGAACAAATATGATTCATAGTGTCATCTAGTAATCAGTGTCACGTGAACACATAGGATTCCTAGTGTCATCTAGTAATCATTTTCATGTTATCACATGGGATTCATAGTGTCATCTAGTAACGATTGTCATTTGATCACATATGATTCTAGTTTAATCTAGAAATTATTGTTGTGAACACATAGTCATGAGCGGACATAGCCTTCCTAGTGTCATCCAGTTTTATTGTCATGTGAACACATATTATTCCTTGTGTCATCTAGTCAGTATTTTCATTTGAACACAAAGGATTCCTAGTGTCACGTCGTAACTATTGTCGTGAGAACACATAGGATTTCTAGTGTCATCTTGTAATTATTGTCATGTGAACACATAGGATTCCTTTTTTCATCTAGTAATTAGAGTCATTTGAACGCATATGATTCCTAGTTTATATAGAAAGAATTATCATTTTAACACATAGGATTTCTAGTGTCATCTAGTAAGTATTATCATTTAAACACAGACGATTATAAGTTTTATTTAGTAATTATTTTCATTTGAACACATAGGACGCTTTGTGTCCTCTAGTACTTATTGTCATGTGAACACATTAGATTCCTAGTGTCATATATTGCCATGTGAACACAAAGGAATCCTAGTGTCATCTAGTAATTATTGTCATGTGAACACATAGGATTCCAAGTTTCATTAAGTAAGTATTGTCATTTGAGCACACAGAATTCATTGTTTCATCTATTAATTATTTTCATGTGAACACACAGGATTCCTAGTGACATCTAGTAAGAATTATCATTTTAATACATAAGATTCTAAGTGTCATCTAGTAATTATTGTCATTTGAACACATAGAATTCCTTGTTTCATCTAGTAATTATTGTCATGTGAACACATAACATTCCTAGTATCATCTAGTAATTATTGTCATGTGAACACACATGATTCTTAGTGTCGTCTATTAAATATTATCATTTTAACACATAGTATTCCGGGTGTCGTCTACTAAGTATTATCATTTTGACAAATAGGATTCCTAGTTTTATCTAGTAAGTATTGTCATGTGAACACATAGGATTCCTAGTGTCATCTAGAAAATTATTGTCATATGAACAGGGTCATCCTGTAATTATTGTTATGTGAACACACATAATTCCTAGTGTCATCTGGTAATTATTGTCATATGAACACACAGGATTCCTAGTGTCATCTAGTAATTATTGTCATGTGAACACATAAGATTCCTAGTTTCATCTAGTAGTTATTCTTTTTTTAACGCATAGGCTTCCTAGTAATTATTTTCATGTGAACACATATCATTCCAAGTGTCATTCAGTAATTATTGTCATGTGAATACATAGTATTCCTTGTGTCATCCAGTAATTATTTTCATTTGAACACATAGGATTCCTAGTGTCACCTAATAACTATTGTCGTGAACACATAGGATTCATAGTTTCATCTAGTAATTATTGTCATTTGAATAAATAGGATTTCAAGTGTCATCTAGCAATTATTGTCATTTGAGCACACGCCCTAATACTTGGGTTTCTAGTGTCATCCAGTAATTATTGTCATTTGAAGACATAGGATTCCTAGTGCATCTAGTAAGTGTTATCATTTTAACGCATAGGATTCCTAGATTTATTTAGTAATTAGTTTCATTTGAATACATAGGATTCCTAGTTTATCTAGTAATTATTGTTATGTGAACACATAGAATCCCTAGTGTCATCTAGTAATTACTGTCATGTGAACACATAGGATTCCCAGTGTCATTTAGTAGTTATGTTTTTTAAACACATATGATTGCTAGTGTCATATAGTAAGTATTATCGTTTTAACACATAGGATTCTTAGTTTTATCTAATAATTATCTTCATTTGAACACATAGGATTCCTTATGTCATCTAGTAATTTCTGTCATGTGAACACATAGGATTCCTAGTGTCATTTAGTAGTTATGTTTTTTAAACACATATGATTGCTAGTGTCATATAGTAAGTATTATCGTTTTAACACATAGGATTCTTAGTTTTATCTAATAATTATCTTCATTTGAACACATAGGATTCCTAGTGTCATCTTGTATTTATGGTCATTCTAACACATATGATTCCTAGTTTCATCTAGTAATTATTGTCATTCTAACACATATGATTTCTAATGTTATCTAGTAAGTATTATCATTTTAACACATAGGATTGCTACTTTTATTAATTTTAGTATTTATTTTCATTTAAACAGATAGGATTCCTTGTGTCATCTAGTAATTATTGTCTTGTGAACACATAGGATTTCTAGTGTCATCTATTGCCATGAAACCACAAAGGATTCCTTGTTTCTAGTAATTATTGTCATATGAACATATAGGATTCCTAGTGTCATTTAGAAAATTATTTTCATGTGAACACATAGGATTCCAAGTTTAATCTAGTAATTAATGTCATTTGAACACATAGAATTCCTTGTTTCATCTAGTAATTATTGTCATGTGAACACACAGGATTCCTAGTATCATCTAGTCATTATTGTCATTTGAACACATAGAATTCCTAGTATCATCTAGTCATTATTGTCATTTGAACACATAGAATTCCTTGTTTCATCTAGTAATTATTGTCATGTGAACACAAAGGATTCCTAGTGTCATCTAGTAAGTATTATCATTTGAACACATAGGATTCCAAGTGTCATCTACAAAGTATAATCATTTTAATACATAGGATTCCTAGTTCTATCTAGTAATTATCTTCATTTGAACACATAAGATTCCTTGTGTCATCTAGTAATTATTGTCATGTGAACACATAGGATTCCTTGTGTCATCTAGTAATTATTGTCATGTGAACTCATAGGATTCCTAGTATAATCTAGTAATTAATGTCATTTGAACACATAGAATTCCTTGTTTCATCTAGTAATTATTGTCATGTGAACACACAGGATTGCTAGTATCATCTAGTCATTATTGTCATTTGAACACATAGACTTCCTTGTTTCATCTAGTAATTATTGTCATGTGAACACAAAGGATTCCTAGTGTCATCTAGTAAGTATTATCATTTTAACACATAGGATTCCAAGTGTCATCTACAAAGTATAATCATTTTAATACATAGGATTTCTAGTTCTATCTAGTAATTATCTTCATTTGAACACATAAGATTCCTTGTGTCATCTAGTAATTATTGTCATGTGAACACATAGGATTCCTTGTGTCATCTAGTAATTATTGTCATGTGAACACATAGGATTCCTAGTTTAATCTAGTAATTAATGTCATTTGAACACATAGAATTCCTTGTTTGATCTAGTAATTATTGTCGTTTGAACACACAGGATTCCTAGTATCATCTAGTCATTATTGTCATTCGAACACATAGAATTCCTTGTTTCATCTAGTAATTATTGTCTTGTGAACACAAATGATTCCTAGTGTCATCTAGTAAGTATTATCATTTTAACACATAGGATTCCAAGTGTCATCTACAAAGTATAATCATTTTAATACATAGGATTCCTAGTTCTATCTAGTAATTATCTTCATTTGAACACATAAGATTCCTTGTGTCATCTAGTAATTATTGTCATGTGAACACATAGGATTCCTTGTGTCATCTAGTAATAATTGTCATGTGAACACATATAATTCTTAGTGTCATCTATTGCCTTATGACAACAAAGGATTCTTAGTGTCTGGTAATTATTGTCATGTGAACATATAGGATTCCTAGTGTCATTTAGAAAATTATTGTCATGTGAATACATAGGATTCCAAGTGTCTTCTAGTATTTATTGTCTTGTCAACACTTAGGATTCCTAGTTTGATCTAGTAATTATTTTCATTTGAACACATATAATTCCTTGTTTCATCTAGTAATTATTGTCATGTGAACACACAGTATTCCTAGTATCATCTAGTAATTATTGTCATTTGAACTCATATAATTCCTTGTTTCATCTAGTAATTATTGTCATGTGAACACATAGGATTCCTAGTGTCATCTAGTTAGTATTATCATTTTAACACATAGGATTCCAAGTGTCATCTACTAAGTAATATCATTTTAACACATAGGATTTCTATTTCTATCTAGTAATTATCTTCATTTGAACATATAGGATTCCTTGTGCCATCTAGTAATTCTTGTCATGTGAACACATAGGATTCCTAATGTAATCTAGTAATTATTGTCATGTGAACACAAAGGATTCCTAGTATCATATAGAAAATTATTGTCATGTGAACAGTGTCATCTAGTAACTATTGTCATTGGAACACATAGGATTCATAGTGTCATCTAGTAAGTATTATCATGTTAACACATATGATTCCTAGTTTTATCTAGTAATTATTGTCATCTGAACGCATAGAATTCCTAGTGTCATCTAGTAAGTATTATCATTTCAAAACATAGGATTCCTAGTTTCATCTAGTAGTTATTGTCATGTATACACATAAGATTCCTAGTGGCATGTAGTAATCATTGTCATTTGAACACATAGGATTCCTAGTTTCATCTTGTAATTACTGTCATTTGAACACATAGGATTCATAGTGTCGTCTAGTAATCATTGTCATTTGAACACATAGGATTCCTAGTTTCATCTTGTAATTACTGTCATTTGAACACATAGGATTCATAGTGTCATCTAGTAATCATTGTCATTTGAACACATAGGATTCCTAGTTTCATCTTGTAATTACTGTCATTTGAACACATAGGATTCATAGTGTCGTCAGTAATTATTATCATTTAAACACACAGGATTCCTAGTGTCATCTCGTAAGTATTATCATTGTAATACATAGGATTCCTAGTTTCATCTTGCAATTATTGTCAAGTGAACACATAGGATTCCTAGTGCTATCTAGTAAGTTTTATCATTTAACACATAGGATTCTTAGTTTCATGTAGTAATTATTGTCATTTGGACACATAGGATTCCTAGTTTCATCTAGTGATTTTGTCATGTAAACACATAGGATTCCTAGTGTCTTCTAGTAAGTATTATCTTTTCCAAACATAGGATTCCTAGTTTCATCTAGTAATTATTTTCATGTGAACACATAAGATTCCTTGTGTCATCTAGTAATTATTGTCATGTTAACACAGAGGATTCCTAGTGTCATCTTGTAATAATTGTCATGTGAACACAAAGGATTCCTAGTGTCATCTAAAGAGTATTGTCATTTGAATACATACGATTCCTAGTGTCATCTAATATTATTGTCATCTGAACACATAGGATTCTTAATGCCATCTAGTAATTATTGTCATTTGAACACATAACGTTTCTAGTGTCTTCTAATAATTATTGTCAGGTGAACACATAGGACTCCTTTTGTCATCTAGTATTTATTGTCGTGTGAACACATAGGATTCCTTTTGACATCTAGTCATTATTATCATTTGAACATATAGGATTCCTAGTGTCATCTAGTAATTATTATCATGTGAACACATAGGATTCGTAGTGTCATCTAGTAAGTATTGTCATTTGAACACATACGATACCTTGTGTCATCTAGTAATTATTGTCGTGTAAACACATAGGATTCCTTTGTCTTCTAGTCATGATTGTCATTTAAACACATAGGATTTCTTATCTGGTAATCATTGTCATGTGAACACATAGGATTCCTAATGTCACGTAGTAATTATTGTCATTTGAACACATAGGATTCAAAGTGACATCTAGTAATTATTGTTGTGTGAACACATAGGATTCCTTGAGTCATCTAGTCATTACTGTCATTAAGACATAGGATTCCTACACGAAGATCAGAATACTCGAGGGTCAGATTTTTTTTTTTTTAAAAAGATGTATTTATTGAGTTGAAAATCATTTCAAAATCGGTTAAAATTACGTTTGTTTGGTGTTTAACGTAATATCCAGCACAGGGTAGGCTATGTACGACGGTCGCTTTTTTTGTTTATAATGGAGGCAGATCACACACGTATTCCTGGGTAGAACCAATACTGTATACCTCCCACCATCCGTAAGAATCGATACTTTCTCACTTTTTTTGTTGAACTCCCAGTGGGACTCGAAACCGCAGCGGTATTTAATCATGGACACAGATTAAAAAACATATCGTTTTGACTTAATAGTTGATTTCGCACAAATAGCAATATGTGTTCGCACAATAACGTTTATATTACGTCTTTCTACAGTCCGTGGTGTTACTTTTAGCGGTGGCATTTGTCATGTGTGTTACTTTTCCCGGAGATTTTAGACGTAGCAAGTTGTTACCTTTAACGGTCGAAATATTGTTACTTTTAACGGATAATTAATTTAGCTTTAGGTTTTTTGATGCAAAGGTCGCTTTGATAGCGCGTCTATAAAAACACAAACGAATATATATGACTTCGACAGAATTTAGACTTCAGCTTAAAATAGTAGTTTAAACATATTTATTTTACATCGATTGCGAAACAAGTTCTTGAAACTCATAGATTAATCACTCTAGATGGCTTCCTGGTGGGAAGAACGATGTGGATTAATTATCTTGCTCACTCCACGCAATCCACTAGCAGCTTAAAATATGGCATCTGTGTTGTATAATGTTTATAATATGAATATGATAGACATCCGGAATAGTGTATGAAATGGATCACTAAATAGAATGTTGTTTCATGATTATCATGTGAAGAATTGGGAAAATATCATGCTTAGAACATGAAGAATTAGTAAATTATCGTAGTTATAAACAAAAAGAAAACTTAATAATATAATAGCAATTCGATTGAAAGATTTGCGTCTGTGAAGGTTATCTCCGTTTTTAGCAATGTAGATTTACACTAGAAGAAAGGCGGGGTTTAATGTTAGATGTTTTTTTGTTATTTAAATCTGATCAGTAGTTCATGAGAATAAGTAGCAGTGGAGCAGACCTATTCAAACTCTTTAGAAAATGCTTCATCAACTCTGTTTAATGATTTAAGAGGTGATGCTTACTGTATTTTAAAATCAGACTGCACCAAAAGATATAGCTGTACACACAAACAGTTAGTAATATTCAAACACAATTTCAATATTCATTATTGAACGAATGCATGTTATGTAGAAAAACTAACGGGTTGCCGCGAGCTTTTAACAAATCAAGATTGCCGTTTGTCTTTTTTATAAAGTTTAACATCAATCAATAATCAGTGACGAAGTCGATACCGATTTGGAAGCCAGCTGTATTTGTATGCGGAGAACAGATTAATAGACTGTATCCCTGAAATTTGTAGTGAAAACCAGTTAGAACCAGTTCTTCGCGCATGCGCAGATCATAATTTGTAGACTATCCCTAAAATTGATAAGTAATTCAAGTAGTAGAAGACCAAAAAAATGCCTGTATACCAATTTGACCGTAAAATGACGTTGATACACAGCCCAACACTCATAGCAGCTTTCTGAGTTCGGGTTAAATATAGCCGGAGCCTTGAGCTCCGACAATAATTGAGGATATTAATTGGCCTATTCAGTCCAAAATCTAGTTCTATAATATAACATGCAGTGAAAATTAGGCATCTGATCACAAAGGATTTCAAATATCTTTTTAAATTAGTAATACTTATTATAACAAGCGGATAATATTAGTACCGTGAGACTGCATGGTGCGTTAAATGCCCTTTATTGTATTGTACGCTACCGTAGAATTGGTATTCTATCTTAGTAGACTCGTTATACGAATCAAAAAATCGGTGATTGGTATTAAATGGAATATTCGGTTAGTTGTCAGTTGGTCAGTCAAAGGATTGAGCGGCTGCAAATGGATTTAGACCATTAGCCAAACGTGATGTTAGTGTACAGATTCTCTTTAAATCAGTTATGGTTTTAGACTTTGACAAGGAATAATTGATCCATTTCAGTTTTGACAATTTACAAAGCTTAAAGAAACATAAATAAACAAAAAAATCTATTGGTGGTTTTCGATAAAAAAAAAATGCAACAACTCACTGTAATAAGTTGGAATCCCGTTGTGTATGCACGTGATTTATGGCATGATATATATGTATTTTGGTAATTTTGATAATTTAAACTTGCAATCTTCACTACCATATATAGTGATTATGAGAGTTCCCGACCAAAAATCAAAAAAATCTAAAAAAACGGAAAAAACGGAAAAAACGGAAAAAACGAAAAAAACGGAAAAAATCGAAAAAACGAAAAAAACGGAAAAAAACCGGAAAAAATCGAAAAAATCGGAAAAAACGAAAAAATTAAAAAAAAACTAAAATCATCAAAATTGTAGAATTGACCATAACATGGTCAATATTTGTCAAAAAAAAAATCAAAAAATTCATCGCGTTGCCGACCAATCGCCCGCCAGGACCAATCGCGATTGTCGCCCATAGCAAAATACATAGCCGGGGTTCTGAACCAAACCCCCATAACATGGTCAACCTACCTACCCGCCAGGTTGACAAACTACATAGTCCACATGGGCGCGCACACAGAGGACGGCCCGCCATGGACTAAAAATACATAGCCGGGGGGTTTTGACGAACGATGAGCAGCGAGGTTTCTGGCCCATTGGGGAATTGAAGGGGGTCACCCACCATCTCGCTATACCTACAATATGTATTTTGAACCATTATTACGATGGAGGCAGAGACGTGAAATCTTTAAAACAATTCATATCCTCTCAATCGGGAAGTTTTTAAAATGAGTTAAGGCTTTTAAAAACGTGCTATAAAAAAAGTATTTTACTTTTTTGCACAACCATTCCTTCTTTAATTTCAAGGGTACGCGCCGGCATAGACGGTTCCTTTACAAAAAATAATTTTTACCGCCCGCCGGCAAACCCTTGTTTTTTTTGGACGCGCCCCCTCTATCTCTTGCATGGAATATGTTTGTTTCTCTTTTTCTTCTTCGTCTTTCAAAACATCATCTTCCTGCTGTCCCATTTCTTCTTTTTGTTTTTCCAACAGACGGGAGAGAAGGTCTGTATAATTGCCAAGACCGACAGAAAACAGTTTGGGCGTTTTTATAAACAACGGGGCTGTCGTGTCGGTGTCGTACCTGTAAGACACATTGACAATTTGATACGTGGGCCGTGTATAAATCTCCTTGCTTATGATCAACATTTTTTCATCAAACGTATTTTCGTTAACAAACAACGATCCTTCCTCAACCGGATCCTTAGTCTTTTGGTTTACTTCGGAACCCGTAATTTTGGCGTCTTCGTTGATAATCTTTATTTAGCGTCTTCTCACTATAACTACAATATGTATTTAGAACCATTATTAAATTGTAACATGTTCATGTTATAATTTATGCTGCAGCTGCTGTATGAGCTTCTATCCCCTTTGCTAGTTCTTGTTCTAGGTGTCGCTGTATTACATCATTTACCATCTCATCCCAATCAGAATCCTCATCAGAATCCTCATCTTCCCTCATACGCTCCATTTCATTTACCCTCATACGCTCCATTTCATTTTCCCTTGCATTTACTTCCGCAGCATCCCAGCGCGCCCAATCGAAATTTTCCCTCTCCTCATTAGGCGTAAAAGCTGGCCTTGAAAACTTAGAATAATCTACAAGAGATTCTATTGTAAATCTTTCATAATCACTCGACATAAACTTATCAACAATTTGCCAGGCTTGATGATTCAATAGATGAAAACCTTTCACTCTAATCTTATTAATCATACCGTTTATATATTCGACTTCTATACTCATTGTTTTATAACTTGATTATTTTTTCTTAAACCGATTCAATTTTATCGTGGTGTAGCTGGTCCACTCACCATCATGTGATTAAACCTGAATACGTCTAAATTTTAAGCACTCAGCATTATAATTTAAATTTCCAATAAATTTATCCACTATTCTGACTAAAACTCCACCACAATCAGCACAAATTTTATTTTTTGCTCTTGTACCTTTTTTACATCTTGAGCATGGTAATACATGACTTTTCAATAGATACTTATGTAAACTGCAATAATTAGAATTTTTTATAGCCTTATTTTTACATGGAGTGTGTAATCTAATTTTAAGAAATTTGCAAACATTGTTTTCTTTTTGATAATTGATTTCCATTATTTTTTTCGTATTATATATTTCCTTAATACATTATAGTGAGATGACCGGTGGGCTATGTTGAATACAAAGGTGGTGGATCATACTCGTACACATTACTAAAACAATTTATCACACACTTTTTAGACTGTTTTGTAAGGTTGCCATTACTTCCTTTCTTCCCTGCTCCACTAGTTCTTTTTTTTGAACTTCGCTAATTTTAAGTGTCTTTTGTTCTTTCAAATTATAGTATCTCTCCAGTTCATCCAAAATCAACTTAAACTCTTGCTCAGATATCTGCCCATCATTCAATGCTTTTGATATTAACTGCTTTATACTATTTAACTTCGACTCTGCCAAAGTTTTTATTTTATGATGTTTTTGAGCTTTTACATTAAGCTTGCGTCTGATGAAATTAATACAAACACCTGTAGCTCCACATAGTATTGCTGCTATTTCTAAAGGTAACAAAACTGGAACAGCAAATCCAATCCCAGCTATGATAACACCTGCAGATATTAAGGTAGTGTCAATTCCATCCGTGATATTAATACCACGTTTATATTTTTTATAAAGAGACTTGCGTGTGTCTCGCTCTGTAATGAACTTTTGTTCAATCTCTGAATTTTTTTGTAATCTATAATTCTGTACGTCCTGTGACAACTCCGGATATAATGGTGCTGTCGGTTGTTTCATTTTTTAATAAGAAAAAATTAAATTAATTCAATCAATAATGACACCACCGTATTTACAGCGGTAGCGTTAGCAACCTTGCATACAAAGTTGACAACAGAACCAGCACCAATCTCTAAAGGACTATCAAAGTTATCGTGTTTGCGTGGGGTGGTGTGAAGCGTTATACCATAATTGGGTTGTTCAACACCATCGACAGTAACTATGACAGTGACGTCGCCAACTAATCGGTCACTTGCTAAACCTATTCCCATAATCCGACCACGGCGTGTCATTACATACCCCACATTTGTTTCTGATCCACCGTTACCAAATGAGAGTACTCTATTCATTGTAATAGGACCCTTAGCCTCCGCGCAGAGTGTTATAACCCCATATTTAAGAGTATCAACTCGATTAACAATAGGCACAACTCGCCTATATAAATTTTGAACATCATTTATCAAAGCCTCTAAGTCTTCTGTTTTTTTAGGCCCAAATATACTCATCGTTTTTATAAAAAATATATTTTTTTTAAATAATTTCTAAAACACAACTCATGGGTAAGCCGTGATTATCTATCTTGTTACCATGCTCATCTCTGACTTCTATTGTCAATTCAGAAATTGTACCACCCGAAAGACGGTGATATTCAGGATAAAAATAAGGTGTATATACAATATCTCCATACTGCTTATTTACTACAGGTACAACCCCTATAACAGTGCTTGGTTTACCATTGAAATAATTACCACTTGTATTAATTTGTTCCAGATGAACATAGAGCTGTTTATAAGGAGCTAAATCAATTGGACAATCTCCCACACGAACACCTTTTATCCATATTCTGTCCTTGAATCCCAGCATATTTGAAAGACGGGTTGACATTCGTGTCTCTATTGACGTATCTAAAATGGCTGTAGCACTTTGCGTATAAATGGTTAGGATAATATCTTCATTTAGCAATTTAAAATGTTTTGCTAACTCTTCAAAGTTATAGAGTCCACCTGGTATATGTTCTATTTTATCTGGGTTTTTTGTCTTTATGACTTCTCCATCAACATTAAACCAACCGATAGTGTATGTAAAACTTTTCAATCCAACGCGCTTATCTCCATTTCTATTATCGACATACTGTTGTAAGTGAATAGAGCTGTCTATGTTTGAAATGGTATGAAACATTTTTTTTTAATATATATAAATAAAAATGATTTCTAAAGAATTTAAATATAACCCGGATGCTCACTATTTAAGTACTTTCAGCAAGAAAGTGATAGATATAATAAATCAAAACATAGTCATTACATCAGACGGTAAAGGCTTTAAAGCATCATTTCCCAATGTCTTTGAAAAATACAAACTCCCATACGTCAAATCAGATGCTATAGTCCAACGCTGGGGAACAGATTGGATGTCATTTTGGCAGAACCAGTTGAATTTTGCCATTTGGTGCGCGACAACTGGATGTGGTATTGATTTTAACAACCATCTAAAAGCTGATGCCTTGGTGGGTTCGTTATTTCGATTTCATGTCTATTACCAAGTGAGAAGAATATTATTTGAGATGAGTGTAGCAATGCCGCAAGACTCAAATTGGAATGCGTTTAATAACACATATAACCGAAACGCGTACGAAAGAATATGTAAGGAGTTTAACGTTGACTTATATTCAGATTGGAGACAGAAACAAAGCTATAATCATGGTCTAGGAACAATTTATAATTACTGGACACATATTGGTTATCATCCTTTGGAAAATACTGTATACGACAACAAAACGATGAGTTTCACAGTCTATGAGAGTGATAAAACATATCACATTGATTACATTGCCCAAGGATCTGAGGCTGACAACAGCTGGTCTACTTTTATACTAGATTGTTCATCTGGATTTACAAGAGCTGGGGTAGAACGCATCAATGACAGCATAAGAACATACTGCTGGGCAATCCTTGGCTCACAATCCCAAACAAAAACAGATATACTTGGAACTGGAACGGCATTTGATGCACAGAAACAATTTTTAGCTAACATAGAAGATGCAATAAACAGCCCCATTGACTTGCCCAGTCAAATTTCAAGATATGAAACCACCCTAAAATATGCAAGAAGTAAAGTAAATTTTGTCTATTGGAGTGGATTGTACATGTCTCCGGGTGACATGGAGTTGAGAATTGGAACAATACAAGACTACAATAATGAAATTGTAATAGCAACCGATACACAAGCATTAGGATTAAATAATGATGTAAATGTAAAACCAGTACCGCCAAAAAGTGTTCAACCTTTTCAAGGCACAACAACAAAGAAATTTTTACCGGAACATTCTGATAAATCAATGCATAAAACTGTGGAACCACCAGAAATACACAAAATAGCGATTGAACACGAAGATAACAAAACAACCATAATTGTTGGTACTATAGTACTAGGTCTTGCTGCATTACTTATCTACGAGATTTACTAAACCACTCTTTGGCTGCCACATATAGCAACCCAACAGCGGCAGCAAGCAAAGCCCATAGATTGTTAGCAAGCCAATTAATAACATTACCTGTTGCAGATAAAAACCATGATACTATTGCACCAATAACTCCTGGTAAAGCTGCTGCTGCTTTACCAGCTAGGTTAGCAAGAAGTTTACCAAGATTACCTAGTTGTTTTTTTATCCAATCCTTAGCACTTGATGGATCAGGTTTTGGAGTTGGAACAGGTGCAGTCCCTCCCGTTGTGGGAATAATGGCCTCAACAGATACCGCAATAATCATACCCAACGCAGTCAAAATACTAACTATAGTAATACCTTGCTCCCTAAACAAGGTTTTGATTCTCTCACCCAATGTTGTGTCTTCTTTTAACACCTTATTTATAGTTTCTTTTATCCTGTTTATTTGACTGCGTAATGCTTCTTTGTTTTCACTCGCCGCTTCAAGTCGTGCACTTCTTTCATCTTCCAAGTTTTTTATTCTGTCACGTAGGCGCTCTTGTTGAAACTCATCCTCCTGCCCGGGGGTGCTCACCTGTTCTAATTTTTGTTTTTCTTTTGCTATATCTTTATCAAGCTCAGTGAGCTTTGAGAGATTATTAGTAAGTTCTCCACGAAAGCTTTGAAATCTCTTATCTAAACCTCGTATCTCTCGCAATGTTAGATCTTCTGGTTGAACAGCAGTTTTAGAATAAGTTTCATCTATTGTATTACTCAAATTACTCTCAATTATAATTACAGCATCTACTGTATTTTGTATATCTTCAGTTGTAGAAAAAGTTTGCAATGGTATATTCTCTGCAGCGATGGTATCTCTTGTTTTTGCCAAGGCTGCTAATTCTGACCTACCCCGAGCAAGTCTTTCACGTGGAACTAAATGATCATATATTTTTAAAGTGTTTTTCACAAAGTCAATACCATGTTTTTTAACTAAAGTGTCCAGCTTATAAAACTTGATTGCTTCGTTTGGATTATTTCCCCTATAATAGGTAAGTGGGACG
Organism: Cyrtodaria siliqua; assembly: GCA_037043455.1. NCBI lineage: Eukaryota > Metazoa > Mollusca > Bivalvia > Adapedonta > Hiatellidae > Cyrtodaria > Cyrtodaria siliqua. The sequence continues at coordinate 161,413 of JAWPHD010002100.1, read as the reverse complement.
TCATCCTTCCCCATCCGAACTGCATATAACATTGTTCTACCGTTTTCGTCCTCAGCCGCTCTGAAATCATCTTTATAATCAATTCCGCTGATCTCAGCATTAACTTCAGTAAAAAATTGATCTACTAAACACTTTTTTTGTGTGAGCTGTTCTTTTATTTTATCTTCCCCTTGAAGCTGATTAATATGATTATTTTCATTTACAATTTGTCTCTGGAATTCTGAGTCAGGTTGTTTAAATTCTTCATCAAGTAATTCATCTGCATAAGCATCTGGATCAAACGTAGGATTGTCAAACTCAGCCATTGTTTATTTTTATTAAAAAAATAAAAAATAAAAAAAAAAATATATATATATATATATATTTAAAAACATGTCAGCTTACGGAAGTAAACTCAATCCTCATAGAAAACTCAGAGAACCTCATGGTGCCAAGGGCATCCGCACAAGTGTAGTTGTTACTAACAACCCTTCAACGATAGACCAAACCCAGCGACTGCTTGTGAGATTTCCCAATCTAAGTACTAATGATGTGATAGTTCCACGTACTGCTCGTCTTGCCTTTGAAATAGAACTTAAAAGCAGAACAGACGCTAACGCTACTCTATACCAGAATCTGGGTAGAACAATTGTGAAAAAACTGACAATCAGAATAAGTGGTAACGAAGTCATGTCAATAAATGACAGTGATATATATCATTGTTATGTAGATTTATGGAAAAGCCCTAGCGAACGACAAAACATGGCTTACCAAGGTGTGGGTAAAGCAAACATGCTAAAACATAGAGTTGGCGCGGGAGATGCTTCCTCAGACACCAAAGATGAAGCGATAGCAGAAGCTTATGGAAATAGATTTTGTATTCCACTGGACTTTGAAATGTTAGAAAGTCATATGCCATTTTATCAAGCGGGGCTTGGTGATAGGTTAGAATATGAATTAACGTTTAACGAGTATAACAAAGTTATCAAAAGCAGTGATGATGATGCATCTTATGTAATAAAAAATATCTGCTTGGAATTTGATACGGTTAGTGATGTTGAATTAGCCAGACAAATAAGACAGCAAACCAATGGTAAGATGTCATTTATGTATGATCGTATCTTGCAACTTAGAAAAATAATAGCAAACAAATCTGATACCCTTTGGAATATCGACATTAATACACCAGCACGGAGCATGAAAGGTATTTTAATGCTGTTTGAAGACACAGAAAGAACAGACACGGAATCCTTTTACAACCCAATGATTGAAAAGGTTGAAATGACAATAGAGGGCGTACCAAATCAGTTGTATAGTCAGGGTATGAGGGCATATCAGCATTGGGATGAAATCAACAAATATTTTGCCTTAACGTCGAAAAGAAACAAAGAGACAGACGTAGTAGCGAGGGACTTATACTTTACCCATGTTTCTCTTGAGACCTATCTAACAAAAGCATATGCTTTGTGGCTTGACCTTAGAACATGTGATGACAATTTATTACACGGCAGTGGAAGAAGAATAGAGGGCGGCGGTGGGGGCGGTATATCGATACTCATAAATAAAAAAGCAGATGCAGATCAACTTTTAAATATTTATCTATATATAATACAAGATGCGCAAATCAATTTCGAAGATGGAAGATTCAAGGAAGTACGATACTAAATATCCTAAATATCCACACAGTGCCATTATCTGCGGTCAGACAGGCTGCGGCAAAACAGAGTTTGTTCTTGACATACTTGAACAAGAGTATGTTGGAGTTTTTGAACATATAATTATATTGTGTCCAACCATAGAGTGGAATGAGGCTTATAAAAATAGACCCTGGATAGGAGATGTGAGAAACCCGAGAGATAAAAAAATAATAATTGTCAATCCCGTGAGCAACGACAAAGAAATGCTACAAGAACTGTTGCGTTTATTTTTTAAACAATATGCTGGCAAGCCTACATTATACATCATTGATGATTGCTCCGCCACAAAAGAATTAACAAAGAAAAAAGATATGTTATCAGAGTTGGCATTCTCCGGTCGTCACGCCAAACAATCAGTATGGGTCATTTCACAGAGATATAATTCTGTATTGAAAGATTTGCGGGAGCAAGCAAAATGGTTGTGTATGTTTTACACCAAGGACAGAGATAGTTATGAAAATTGTTTGAGAGAAAATGATGTTATTCCAACGCTGGAAGAGAGAACCAGAATAAGAAAAGCTTTAGCAAAGACTAAATATTCCAAGTTAATTTTGAGGACTGACCAACCCACTGGTTATTGGGTTGAATAATGTTTAACAGCATGTTGCTATTAAGAGTTTGGAGTACTAGATTAAAATGCGATTTTATCCATTTTTTCTGTATTGCAGCGGAGCCGAAATAAACGCGGAGAAAAAAAGGCGGCTAGAGTTGCTAGGATTTGGAAAATGTGGCATGATTTTGGACAATCAACCGACTGACGACGTGTCGACGCTAGTCACCGACAAAGGAGAAAGTTTCATCATTCCCGAAGCGTACACGGACGAGGCTAAAGATCGGCTCAACGATTTATTGTGGCCCAAAGAAGAAGAAGACACCGACTATTTCAAAATGGAGCGAGATATAAAGGACTCCATGAAGCTGTGGAAGAACGTAAAAAGGAGGGATAAACTGAGGTTAATTGACAAGTACGTGCTTGGGTTGGAGTGCGACATCAAGGAAAAGAAACTTATAAAAAGTGTCATTACCACAGCGCTCATTTTAAAGATGATTCCAGACTGCGACGTCACCTACCAGGATTTTGAAATTAAACACATTAACGGGACCTTTGACGAAGATTATTTTTCAAAATTGAGTAATGCTAATAGCAATGCTAACAGCAATTGAGTAATGCTAATAGCAATGCTAACAGCAATTGAGCAATGCTAATAGCAATTGAGTAATGCTAATAGCAATGCTAACAGCAATTGAGTAATGCTAATAGCAATGCTAACAGCAATTGAGTAATGCTAATAGCAATGCTAACAGCAATTGAGTAATGCTAATAAAAAAAATAGCATTGTTTTAACCATTCGATGGGGAATATTTTTCAAAATTGAGCAATGCTAATAGCAATGCTAACAGCAATTGAGCAATGCTAATAGCAATTGAGTAATGCTAATAGCAATGCTAACAGCAATTGAGCAATGCTAATAGCAATGCTAACAGCAATTGAGCAATGCTAATAGAAAAAATAGCATTGTTAATAACAATGCTATTAACAATACTAATCATTACTAGTTGTGTGGTGAATATCGCAGCTGGTTGTTTCGTATTTTATGTTTATTTCAAAATAAAAAATAAAATGACTACTATAAAAATGAATGCGGAAGAACTCTTACAAGGTATCATGTTGGAAGATTCTACGGAACGTTTCACAGATGAATCAAATCAACAAGAAACAAAAAAAGAAAGATTATCAGCCATAGTGGCTGGCGGTGGTAGTCGTCAATATTTGGGTAAAGACATACAACTCGAGACTATAGATAACATGCCTCCAGATGAAATTAATAAACTTTACTGTAGATATGAAGCAAGACTTGGGGCAAGACTTGGGGCAAGCATGGCCAAGACTTTAGGTAATTATTTTATTAAGTTGTATGTGATGGGAGTATCAACATATTTTAATATAACCAATCCACCAAAACTTGGAGGAAGACCCATTTATTAAACATGCTTTAACAAGTGCGTGTTGTGAGTTGTATTACAAGTATGGAATGTACTTAGCACCATTTACAGCAATGCTGACAACTGTTCGACATATTGATTTTAATAAAAATAAAAATGTCGATAATAAAAATGATGGAGAACCAAGAGAGTGAAATTGATACACAATCTGTTAAACAACAAAATCCAAAACGAGTAAAAGCTGGGAAAAAAGGAGCAGCAGCAAGGAAGGCAAAGCGTTTGCTTCAAGATGCAGGACAGATAACAAAAGTATCAAGAGAGGAACCAGAAAAAATCAAAATAAATGTATACAAAAATTATATTCCACCGATTTTATTAGTAGGCTTTGCTGGGTTGGGGTTGTATATTTATAACAAGAAATCGGTAGCACAACCACCTGTAGCTGTGCAACCTATTTATGTTCCACCAAAAGACCCGTTTGATTTTTAATTTTATTTTTTTTCTTCATATTAAAAAATAATGGCAGCAAGTATTGACGGAAAACAAATTGTAAATATGATGTATCACGCTGGACTGGAAACACTTTTAACTGTAGGATATTCTGAGATTGGCAGAAAACTACTAAAAAGACCAGCCCCTAAAGTGGATTTAAATATGGTAGATGTTATGATGCTGTCTGTGGATATAATGTTAGCAACGGCTACAAAGGATATGTTGATCAAGCAAGGTATTATTCCTGCGGATATTATGAAATAAAAAAATAAATATATAAAATGGCAAACGCAGTAGCAATGATGATCGGTGGCGCATTAACAAACGCATTGGCATTTAGCGGTTCAAATTATTTCTTTTCAAAAATGGGAAGTCATTCAGATGAGGAAAGACAAAGGCATGACAAAGCCGTAGAACAATTGGAAGCAGCACAAGCGGCGTGGAATAAAAAAAGAACAGAGAGATTAGATTTTATTAACAAGCAACTGCAAAAAGAGCATCATGCAGGGCAGACGTTTGATGATGTGGACCAAGCTATGAAACAGTATTATTACATCACTGGCAAACATTTGCTTTTGAAAGCGGAGCCCAAGTTGAGTGATTTTTATACACCATCTCCGGATCAACAGAATAGAGAAATTACGTTCATTGTGGTGGGCATGGCTGCAACTGGATTTGTAGCGTACAAATGGAGTTCATAGTTTAAAACTATATAAAAATAGTTTTAAACTCTAAGTATGTTTACTTTGCCAGGTCTCATCTTCGTTATTTCACTTTCTTCTTTTTACGACCACGACTTCAGGTTCAGAATCGCTATCTTCCTCAGACTCGCTCTCAGAGACATGGTTGGTGGTAGGTTCGCTTTCAGACTCGCTCTCAAACTCGCTTTCAGACTCGGATACTATCTTGGTGTGACGCTTTTTCGCTGTCTTGGCGTGACTCTTTTTCTCTGTCTTGGCGTGACTCTTTTTCTTTTTCTTTTTCGGTTCTCCACTTTTCGGAATGATTAAGTCATATGCATGATAGCTATGTTTGTTCTTAGTTGGTTTCAATCCAAGTGGTCGCACATAATATGGTGGTTCTACACTTGCCTCCTCTATTCTATCTTTGAGATGACCAGGCGCCCATACCTCACTGTCGTCTGATAATGTTAATATCATGGATGGACCATATCGAGTTTTCACTATGTGTGTATCTGTAATAGTGTATATTTCATTCAATTCCAAGTCGGCCCATTTCTTTGTGCTATCTTCTGATTTTTGCTCTTTAAGCAGTTCATCAAATCGTGCAGTATCCATTGTTTTTATTTAATATATATATTTCCTTAACCCATTTTCAAATTTTTTTAATAGTACTGTTAATAGCATTGTTTTATATATATTTTTCTTAATACTTTAAAAATGGAAAAGATTTATTACAGTCCACAAGGATTTTGGAGAGGTTACACAGCAGTTAACAAATTAGCAAAAGAGGCTGGTGTCAGTAAGAAACAGGCCTTAGCATTTTTTAAAGAAACAAGCTGTGTGGCAGATTTATTTACCCGCGCCAAAAAAAAAAATTAGACCCAGGTTTGATGTTTCCGTTAAGAATGGAGTGCATCAAGCTGATTTGTTATTTCTACCGCATGACACTTTTGGCCGCAAGACATATAAATATGCGTTAACCGTGGTTGATATTGCGAGTAGATACAAAGAAGCAGAGCCGCTGACTTCCAAGGATAGTAAAGAAGTTGCCAAAGCATTTGAAAATATATACAGTCGGCATCTAAAATATCCAAAGTTATTACAAGTGGATCCAGGCAGAGAATTCATGGGTGCAGTATCGCAGTTGATGGCAAAACACAATGTAAATATCAGACGGGGCAGAACAGATATACACAGAGATCAAGCTATAGTGGAAAGATGTAACAGAACATTAGCTGAAAGATTGTTTGGTTATCAGTATGCTAAGGAAATGGATTCAAAAAAACGCAACAGAGAGTGGGTAAAGAGATTATCAAAAGTTGTTAAAGCCATAAATGCGGAGATAAAAAAGCCCCCTCCTGTTGAAACAAAACTATTAAAAGGTGATCCTATCTGTATGAATGCAAGTGTAAGATATTTATATCAACCCGGGGAACAAGAAGGTGGAAGACGCAGAGCAACTGATCCAATGTGGAGTGTAGATATTCACAAGATTGATAGTTATATGGTGACGCAAGGCATAAGAGTTTATTATTTAAAAGCACCAGCACCTCAAAGAGGATTTGTCAAAGAAGAATTACTTATTGTTCCTGCTGATACTCAAATTCATAAGTTTTGATAAAACCCATAGGCATCCGTTGTAATTCCATCTTCTCGAATGTATCTTTTAGTGTAAAATGGTGACAGTGTTACTTTGTTTACTGTTATGCCATATATTTGATGCTTTTTCGATCGTATCATATTCATTTCATGGATGTATGTTTTCTTGTTAAACAATGCATCTTTGTAGTTCTCAAAGTTGATATGTTTTTGGATTACATATTTTTTTACTCCCTTTGCTTTCTTAATAATCTGCTCATCCGCTCTCAAAATAGAATATAGCTTGGGTCTTAATCCAATATACTCAACTATAGGAACACCAGCACATTCATCTTTCATTTTACCTATTACTTTTTTGTTTGTATCATCGTGCATGGGGTGATTTTGAGGATAATCACTTAGATCATACTCGTCTTTCATTTCAACCATGTCTTTGTATGCGTTTTCTGTTTTGATGTCTATCAGTAGGCTGTCAGTGTCTGTGTATAATAAAGTACAGCCATCTCCGTACCTTTTCTTCAGGGTATTATAGTACCAGTCATACATCATGTACTTTGATAAATCTAAGACTGCCATCCCAACATAAATTGGTTTGTTTAATGTTATTTTCGTTTTGTTTACATGTAATGCCGACAATTCATCTGAAAATGTTATCCGCCTGTTAAAGTTGGGTTTAGCTATTATTTTTCTTATTTTTTTATTTTCAGAGCCGTCAGTTTTGACTAGTTTTATATCAGTTCGCTTGCGTATATTTTCCATTGTTTTGCCAAACACAGAGTTGTTCATAAGTTTGTAAAAATCCTTTTCAAAGGTTGATTTTGCTTTTTTCCTAAGTTCTGTGTTTAGGTTTATGTATGATGCCATCCATGGTTTTTCATTGAATTCTAATACTCTGTGGATTTTTGTTAATTTCATGCCTAATGATAAATACAACTCTAAATTTCTGTAATGTAACACATATTTTTCTTTGTCCATAAGATTGGGGACTAGTTGTTCTGTCATCACGTTATTTTCTAACAGATCTGTCTGGTATTCAGATAACCATTCTTTTTTCACTGCTAATGTTTCCGGTGCAAGTGGATAATTATTGTGAAATTCATGGAGTTTTTTTGGATATTTCAAATCCACTTCTAGAAAATGTCCTTTTCCTTTTGTTGGTTTAGAAAATTGTCCACTCTTGTTTTCTGTTTCCACCCACTTAAAACCAGAATATGGAAGTGGCTGACTCATTGACCACCCATAAGGATTATTTGCATCAAAATACATTAAAAAGTTGTTTTCCTCGTTAGGGTTATAATCAGCTACGTGTGGATTGTTTGCTTTGGCATATCGTTTTGATACCATACTAATTCAACCACGCATACCTTTTTCTACAAACAAGTGCTGGTCAATGTCTGTCAAAAGTTCTAATTTTATTTTAGAATGTTTAAGTAAAGCATCCCAAGATAATCCAGGTGCTGTGTAGTAATGCAAGGGATCGAGTTTATAGGCCGTCATGCATGTTTTTCTGAACGTTTGAAATACATCAGCCAACAAAGTGACATCCGTTTTTAGATATAAATCATGATAGTCTCCAAGAGTTTTACAGTTAAACTCTTTCCATATTTTTTGAGCATGCTCGTAATCTTCGGGACTTATACTTTCATCTGAGAGACTACTGTAAAACTTTTCTATAGGTGGTAATTGCGTTTCCTCAAATCTTTCCACACTGTCCATATATTCGTATGGATAAACCCCTTTTCGTAAAAGTAGATCAGTTTTATCTGCAAAAGTTTTTTTGGTGAGTCTGAAATCAGATTTGTCTGTTGCATCAACCAGCCTTTCTAAGGAAGATGCCATAAACTGAAAGCTATCCAAGAATCTAAGTTGTCCAACACTAAATGAAATATACTTTTCAGCGTTGTTTGGGATGCATGTAATACTACCTGTCATTTTATGTATTTTTTGCATGATGAGATGGCTATCATATCCTTTGAGGTTATGAAATACAACAGGGATGGTTGTTGTACCTGGTTTTATTTTCAGTTTCAGGTTACAGTCTTTATGTGCTGCGCCTCTGTATTCACCTGTAAAATGACAGTGGTCTCTTACTTTACCGTTTTTACCTTTCCATATTTCATTCTCACATATCCAACAGTGTGTTGCTTTTTTATGATCTTTCTCATTTTGCCGCGTCATGATTAAGGGTTTTGGGTGTTTAAATATTTCATTAATGTTGTTTTTTTCACATTCTAAGTGATTTAAAAACTTTTCAACAACATCTTCCCCTCTGTAAATAACAGGTTCTTCAGCTTTGCCATCATATCTGACAACCTGGTATCCAAACCCGCAAGCTTCATGTAAATTTTTAATTTCAGATTTTTCTCCAAATTTAGTCGATTGCGGCTGGATTGTACTCTCAAAATCAGCATATATTGCATAAGGCACATGCATCTGATTTTGATAATTTTTAAATTTTACAGTATTTTTACCTTCTTTTGGCATTTCTATTCTGCAAGAATTTTTGTTGATACCTTCACAGTCTTCTCTGTGTTTTTCAAGTAGTCCTTTTCCAGAAAATCCATGAAGGCAACGATCACAGAAGTAAGTTTTACCATGATGTTTGTTTTGGTGAGAGAGTAGTCTATTCAGATGTTTTATCCAACAATAGTGATATTTTGTTATTTTTGTTGTTGTTGGTTTGTCGGGATGATCATCAGGGTCATAGTTGTCATCTATGATTCCTTCTTCATTATTTGGATCATCAGGGTCATAGTTGTCATCTATGATTCCTTCTTCATTATTTAGATCATCAGGGTCATAGTTGTCAACTATGATTCCTTCTTCATTATTTGGATCATTCTCTGATTCTTCTTCAACCTCAACGTCTTCAATATCTTTTGGTTGTTCTGATATTTTATACGGGAACACATTTACTTTTTTACTGTTCTCTGATGTGGTGTAGCCGTAAACATTAATAGCAAGATTGTTTTGTTTTTCTACTTTGGAAATTTGAGAAATTGGTGTAGATAAGTCAATGCCTTTTTTCTTTAAGAACTCTATACTAGGATATTTTGACAACCTGTCGGTGTGATCTGCGGCTGGATTTAAAGCAGAATTTATTGCATGAAACAAACATTGATCATCCTTATTTTTTACATTGATAATCGCTTTCTTGTCAGCTACTGCTTTAGGCAAAGGAATATATGAAGAACCTTTTAACGGCTCGTACCTTGCAATATTTAAGTAAAGATCAACACAGTGGTCAATTTCCAATCCTAATGCTGCCTTTGTAAATCTTTCCAATCTCTGTAGTAGGTTTGCGGATGCTTCATCGTAAAACTCATTTATTTTTTCAGAGTTTAAAATTGCATATTGGTTGCTAAATAATACTGCTGTGATGTGGTTTGCGGTAGCACCATTATCTTTGAAGAGCTCTACAGTGAGACCTAATTGAAACTTTAATCCATTCATCTGTGTCAGCTCTTCACTGATTGGTTCTGTAATAATGGGTTTCTTATCATGTAATAGTTCTTGAGGGTCTTTGTATCGCTCAACAGACATCTTGTATGCTTTGAAATAACCACATCTTGGTTTGTCAACCAGTTTTAATTCTTCTTCAGATTTTCTGTCATTAAGCTCTTTTAATTTTTTATCATTAAGCTCTTTCAATTCATTTATAACATTCTCTCGTAATTTAGCATATTTCTTATCAGATTTCTGCTTTTCTCGTTTACGTAGTTTTTTGTTACGTCGTCTCTTATGTAAATTTTCTAATGTTTGAGATTTAACCTCTGTAGTTTCCTTTGGAAGAGATTTAACCTCTGGAGTTTCCTTTGGAAGAGATTTAACCTCTGGAGTTTCCTTTGGAAGAGCATCTAGCCCCATTCTAAGCTGATCATCATTAATTCTTCCTTCCCGGTGTAATTGAAAAATGTAGTTCGCGTTGTCCGTTTTTGAGGCTGGTTTAACTCTTGGAACTGGGGTTGGTTTAACTCTTGGAGCTGGGGTTGGTTTAACTCTTGGTTCCGGAATTGGTTTAACTCTTGGAGCTGGGGTTGGAATTCTTGATTTACCTCGTGGTGCTGGAATTGGTTTTACACTTTTCAGCACTTTGGACTCAACTGGTTGAATAGCCATAAGGCTATGTTCTAGTGCTTCTTTGCTTATCACTCCTGTATCAAACAGGTGTATTAATTTTTCTATAACAGTCGTCATTATTTTCTTTATATATATATTTTCATATTTTCTTTAAGTCATTTTCAAAAAAAAAAAAATTATGGTTCAAAATACATATTGTAGGTATAAGCGAGATGGTGGGTGACCCCCTTCAATTCCCAATGGGACAGAAACCTCGCTGCTCATCGTTCGTCAAAACCCCCCGGCTATGTATTTTTAGTCCATGGCGGGCCGTCCTCTGTGTGCGCGCCCATGTGGACTATGTAGTTTGTCAACCTGGCGGGTAGGTAGGTTGACCATGTTATGGGGGTTTGGTTCAGAACCCCGGCTATGTATTTTGCTATGGGCGACAATCGCGATTGGTCCTGGCGGGCGATTGGTCGGCAACGCGATGATTTTTTTTGACAAATATTGACCATGTTATGGTCAATTCTACAATTTTGATGATTTTAGGGTTTTTTGAATTTTTTCGTTTTTTTCCGTTTTTTTCGATTTTTTCGATTTTTTCGATTTTTTTCGTTTTTTTCGTTTTTTCCGTTTTTTCGATTTTTTCGTTTTTTCCGTTTTTTTCTTTTTTTCCTTTTTTTCCGTTTTTTTTGATTTTTTTGATTTTTGGTCGGGAACTCTCATAATCACTATATATCTACCCCCTATTTTAAAAAAGTTTTAATAAATCAAGTAAATCACCATTTTATGGTGATTTATTATATATATGTATTTTGGGCGTTTTCTGTTGTAATTTGAGGCGAAACAGGGTGAGACGAAAATTACAACAGAAAACGCCCAAAATACATATATATAATAAATCACCATAAAATGGTGATTTACTTGATTTATTAAAACTTTTTTAAAATAGGGGTAGTGAAGATTGCAAGTTTAAATTATCAAAATTACATTCAATTAACAATTTTCTGACCTTGAATACAAAGGTGGTGGATCGTACTCATACACATTACTAAAACAATTTATTACACACTTTATAGACTTTTTTGTAAGGTTGCCATTGCTTCCTTTCTTCCCTGTTCTACTAGTTCCTTTTTTTGAACTTCACTTATTTCAGCCTTTTTTTGTTTGGTGTCCTGTTTTAAACTATAATATTTATCCAACTCATCTAAAATCATCTTAAACTCTTGATCAGATATTTGTGCATCACTCAACGCTTTTGATATTAACTGCTTTATACTATTTAACTTAGCCTCTGCCAAAGTTTTTATTTCATGATGTTTTTGAGCTTTTGCATTAAGCTTACGTCTGATAAAATTAATACAAACACCTGTAGCTCCACATACTATTGCTGCTATTTCCAAAGGTAACAAAACTGGAACAACAAATCCAATCCCAGCCATAATAACACCTGCAGATATTAAGGTAGTGTCAATTCCATCTGTAATATTAATACCACGTTTATATTTTTTATAAAGAGACTGACGTATATCTCGCTCTGTAATTAACTTTTTTTCAATTTCTGAAATCTTTTGTAATCTATAATTTTGTCCGTCTTCCACTGGCAACTCAGGATATATACTTGGTGCTGTCGGTTGCTTCATTTTTTTATTAATAAATAAAAAATTAAATTAATTCAATTTATAATGATGCCACCGAATTTACAGCGGTAGCAACCGGACAGGATTTTAAGCAACGTGATTTGGTTAAGTTTTCAATCTTTGTTACTTTTAAGACTCCTCATGGTAATATTAACCAGGCGGATGGGGTAAGAGTTCCAAACATACCTATAATTGTTGTTACGAGCACTGCGGTATAAATAGTAATATAATAACAGATAAAGTTGACCACTTGTAGTCTTCAAAAATATCCCATTTTCTAACATACTTGTAAACATAATCCCATACTTCCTCTAGCACTACAGGTTCATACTCTACTGGTATTGGTATATATTCTTCTGGCTCCGACTCCATGTCTGGTTCTTGTTCTTCCATTTTTTTTCATCATATAATTATAACATTATGTTTTTTAAAAAAATAAATAGTTCAAAGACTAAATTTTTAATATTAAATTATTAAACACATCTTTTAAGGCAAGCTCTCAATACCCAGTACACTAATTATCATACTGTTATACAATTTTGTATATAATATATTTTTTGTTGATACAAAAATCAAGCCAGCTCGTAGAATTAAATTCAATTAATTCAATTAATAATGATGCCACCGTATTTACAGCGGTAGCATTAGCAACCTTGCATACAAAGTTAACAACAGAACCAGCACCTATCTTTAAAGGTTTATCAAAGTTATCATGATTGCGTGGGATGATGTGAAGCGTTATGCCATAATTTGGTTGTTCAACACCATTGACAGAAACTATTACAGTTACGTCACCAACTAATCTTTCAATTGCTAAACCTATTCCCATAATACGACCACGACGTGTCATCACATGCCCCACATTTGTTTCTGCTCCACCGTTACCAAATGAGAGTATTCTATTCAACACAAGTGGGCCCTTAGCCTCCGCAAATGTTGTTATAATCCCATATTTAAGATTATCAACTCTATCTCTCAAATGATTAAACTGGTCAACAAAAGGCACAACTTGCCCATGTAAATCTTGAACAATATTTATCAAAGCCTCTAAGTCTTCTGTTTTTTTAGGGCTTGTTGGTCCAAATATACTCAATGTTTTTTTTAAAAATATATATTTTTTAAATAATTTCTAAAACACAACTCATAGGCAAACCGTGATTATCTATTTTGTTGCCATGCTCATCTCTGACTTCTATTTTCAATTCGGTAATTGCACCATTTGTAAGACAGTGATATTCAGGATAAAAACGAGTATATACAATATCTCCAAACTGCTTATTTACCACAGGTATACCCTATAATAGTGCTTGGTGCACCATTGAAATAATTACTACTCGTATTAACTTGTTTCAGATGAACATATAGCTGTTTATAAGGAGCTAAATCAATTGAGTGATCTCCGACACGAATACCTTTTAACCATTTTCTGTCCTCGAATCCCAGCATTTTTGAACGACCGCTTGATAATCGTGTCTCTATTGGCGTATCTAAAATGGCTATAGCACTTTGGACAATAATGCCCAGGGTAATATTTTTATTTAGAAATTTAAAATGTTTTGCCAACTCTTCAAAGTTATAGAGTCCACCTGGTAAATGTTCTATTTTATCTGGGTTTTTTGTTTTTATGACTTCATGATTAATATTAAACCAACCGATAGTGTATGTAAAACTTTTTAATCCAACGCGCTTAGTTCCATCTCTATTATCGATATACTGTTGTAAATTAATAGAGTTGTCTATGTTTGAAATTGTATGAAACATTTTTTTTTAATATATATATATAAAAACACAAATAAAAATGATTTCTAAAGAATTCAAATATAACCCGGATGCTCACTATTCAAATACTTTTAGCAAGAAAGTGATAGATATAATAAATCAAAACATAGTTATTACATCAGACGGTAAAGACTTTAAAGCATCATTTCCAAATGTCTTTGAAAAATACAAACTTTCATACGTCAAATCAGATGCTATAGTTCAAAGCTGGGGAACAGATTGGATGTTATTTTGGCAGAATCAGTTGAATTTTGCTATTTGGTGTGCGACAACTGGATGTGGCATTGATTTCAACAACCATCTAAAAGCTGATGCACTGGTTGGTTCGTTATTTCGATTTCATGTCTACTACCAAGTCAGAAGAATATTATTTGAGATGAGTGTAGCAATGCCGCTAGACTCAAATTGGAATGCTTTTAATAACACATATAACCGAAATGCATACGAGAGAATATGCAAGGAGTTTAACGTTGACTTAAATTCAGACTGGAGACAGAAACAAAGCTATAATAATGGTCTAGGAACAATTTACAATTACTGGACAAATATTGGTTATCATCCTTTGGTAAATACTGTATACGACAACAAAACGATGAGTTTTACAGTCTATGAGAGTGATAAAACATATCATATTGATTACATTGCACAAGGATCTGAGGCTGACAACAGCTGGTCTACTTTTATACTAGATTGTTCATTTGGATTTACAAGAGCAGGAGTAGAAAGAATCAATGACAGCATAAGAACATACTGCTGGGCAATACTTGGCTCACAATCACAAACAAGAACAGATATACTGGGAACTGGAACGGCATTTGATGCACAGAAACAATTTTTAGCAAATGTAGAGGACACAATAAATAGCCCCATTGACTTGCCCAGTCAAATTTCAAGATATGAAACCACCCTAAAATATGCAAGAAGTAAAGTTAATTTTGTCTATGGAAGTGGATTGTACATGTCTCCGAGCGACATGGAATTAAGAATCGGAACAATACAAGACTACAAAAATGAAATTGTAATAGCAACCGATGCGCAAGCATTAGGATTGAATAATGGTGTGAATGTAAAACCAGTACCACCAAAAAATGTTCAACCTGTCCAAGGCACCACAACAAAGAAATTTGTGCCGGAACATTCTGATAAATCAATAAATAAAACTGTGGAACATAACCCACCAGAAATACAAAAAATAGCGATTGAACACGAAGATAACAAAACAACTATAATTGTTGGTACTATAGTAATAGGTCTTGCTGCATTACTTATCTACGAGATTTACTAAACCACTCTTTAGCTGCCACATACAACAACCCGGAAACAAACACAAGCAAAGCCAATAGATTGTTACCAAGCCAATTAATAACATTACCTGTTGCAGATAAAAGCCATGATATTATTGCACCAATAACTCCTGGAAGTGCTGCAGCAGCTTTACCACCTAGGTTGGCAAGAAGTTTACCAAGATTAAATAGTTGTTTTTTTATCCAGTCTTTTACACTTGATGAATCAGGTTTTGGAGTTGGAGTTGGCGCAGCACTTGATGTGGGAATAATATAATTAATTATCACCCCAAGAATCATACCAAACACAGTCAAAATACTAACAATAGTAATACCTTGCTCCCTAAACAAGGTTTTAATCCTCTCACCAAGAGTTGTATCCTCGTTTAACATTTTGTTTATTGTCTCTTTTATCCTGCTTACTTGGTTACGAAAAGCTTCTCTGTTCTCATTAATGACATCCATTCTTGCACCTCTCTCATCTTCAAGGTCTTTGATGCGGTCGCTGATTCTTTTTATCTGGAATTCATCATTATCGGTCTTAGCTTGTTCTAACTTTTGTTTTTCTCTTGTTATGTCTTTATCAAGTTGTGTGAGTTTTGCCACGTTATTGGTGAGTTCTTCCTTGACAGTTGTCATTGCTTTTACTATTCCATCCATTTCACGCTTGTCTATATTTGTTTGTATTGAAACATTAGCACTTTCTATTAACTGTGCTGTGTAATCCACAACACTTGATAAATCTTGTAATGGTATAGCATCCACATTATCTGGTAAATCGTTTCTTGTGCTCTCCAACTCTTGCAACGCTTGTCGAGCTTTTTGTGATACTTCTGTTCTACTGTCATACTCCGGCAAATTCAAAAATTGTCTTACCGCCATTGTTCCCCCAGAGCCAAAAACCCTGTTATATTCACCTACCAAAGAACCAAGAGCAAGAAATGTAAAAGAACCTTGCTTGGCAGTTATTCTTATTTCTTTATCACCAAACAACCACCAGTATAATGTTTTACCATCAGATGATACTTTAAACTGGTCATAATCCATTTTATCCGGCGCCATTTTATATCGTTTTCCTATTTCATCATAAAAGGATTTTACAAGATTTTTTTTGTGTGCTTCAAGTTCGGATTCTTACAGCCTTCCTCCAAGTTCAGCAAGATAATCGCTTTCATTAAGAAAACTTCTTAGAACAGGCTCATCAGGCACCATTGGTATATCATCCTCAAAGTATTCATCATAATCACCTGGATCGTATGTGGGATTCTCATATTCGAATCCTCCTTCAGCCATTGTTTATTTTATTTAATTTTAAAAAATATATTTAAAAAATAAAAACAATGTCAGCTTACGGAAACAAACTCAACCCTCATAGAAAACTAAGAGAACCTCATGGTGCCAAAGGCATCCTCACAAGTGTAGTAATAACTAATAATCCATCAACAATAGACCAAAACCAGCAACTACTTGTAAGATTTCCAAATCTAAGTACTAATGATGTGATAGTTCCACGTACTGCTCGTCTTGCCTTTGAAATAGAACTTAAAAGCAGAACAGACGCCAACGCTACTCTATTCCAGAATCTGGGTAGAACAATTGTGAAAAAAAGGACAATAAGAATAAGTGGCAATGAAGTCATGTCAATAGATGACAGTGATATATATCATTGTTATGTAGATTTATGGAAAAGCCCTACCGAACGAGTATACATAGCTTACCAAGGTGTTGGTAAAGCAAACATGTTAAAACATAGAATTGGTGCGGGAGATGCTTCCTCAGACACCAAAGATGAAGCTATAGCAGAAGCTTATGGAAATAGATTTTGTATTCCGATGGACTTTGAAATGTTAGAAAGTCATATGCCATTTTATCAAGCGGGGCTTGGTGATAGGTTAGAATATGAATTAACGTTTAACGATTATAACAAAGTTATCAAAAGCAGTGATGCTGATGCATCTTATATAATAAAAAATATCTGCTTGGAATTTGATACGGTTAGTGATGTTGAATTAGCCAGACAAATAAGACAGCAAATCAATGGTAAGATAGTATTTATGTATGATCGTATCTTGCGACATAGAAAAATAATAGCAAACAAATCTGAAACCCTTTGGAACATCAACATTAATACACCAGCACAGAGCATGAAAGGTATTTTAATGCTGTTTGAAGACCCAGAAAGAACAAGCGCAGAAACCTATTACAACCCAAAGATTGAAAAGGTTGAAATGACAATAGAGGGAGTACCAAATCAGTTGTATAGTCAGGGCATGAAGGCATATCAACATTGGGATGAAATCAACAAATATTTTGCCTTGACCTCAAAAAGAAACAAAGAGACAGAAATAGTAGCGAGGGAATTAAACTTTACCAATGTTTCTCTTGAGACCTATCTAACAAAAGCATATGCTTTGTGGCTTGACCTTAGAACATGTGATGACAATTTATTATACGGCAGTGGAAGAAGAATAGAAAACGGCAGTGAAGGCATAACGATATTAATAAATAAAAAAGCAGATGCAAATCAACCTTTAAATATTTATATATATATAATACAAGATGCACAAATCAATTTCTAAGATTGAAGATTCAAAGAAGTACGATACTAGTTTATAACAAAAATATCCTAAATATCCACACAGTGCCATTATCTGTGGTCAGACAGGCTACGGCAAAACAGAGTTTGTTCTTGACATACTTGAACAAGAGTATGTTGGAGTTTTTGAACATATAATTATATTGTGTCCAACTATAGAGTGGAACGAGGCTTATAAAAATAGATCCTGGATAGGTGATGTAAAACATCCAAAAGATAAAAAAATAATAATTGTCAATCCCGTGAGCAACGGTAAAGAAATGTTACAAGAACTGTTGCGTTTATTTTTCAAAAGATATGCTGGCCAGCCCACATTATACATCATTGATGATTGCTCAGCCACAAAAGAATTAACAAAGAAAAAAGATATGTTGTCAGAGTTGGCGTTCTCTGGTCGCCACGCCAAACAATCAGTGTGGGTTATTTCACAGAGATATAATTCTGTATTGAAAGATTTGAGGGAGCAAGCAAAATGGTTGTGTATGTTTTACACTAAGGACAGAGATAGTTATGAAAATTGTTTGAGAGAGAATGATGTTATTCCGACGCTGGAAGAGAGAACCAGAATAAGAAAAGCTTTAGCTAAGACTAAATATTCCAAGTTAATTTTGAGGACTGATCAACCAACTGGTTATTGGGTTGAATAATTTATTTTATAATTTTTTGCAAAAGCCACATGTTATGCGCATGTATTTTACATTAACGGCTGTACAAATTCTTTTTACGCAGCTGTGCACAGCCGTTAATGTGTCACCTGGTTTCAATTAGGCAATCTGCCCTTGCACTCATCCCACAATCCATTTAACTTTTCAATGGGCTGGCTCGTTCCATAGACATCACCAGAACTATATTTGACATATCTCTACCAAAACGAAACGCAGAGATACACCTAAAGTTTGGCAAGGTCTGTTACCAGCAAACACATATCAGGGAAGAATTCTTTAGCAGCTGCACCCCAATATTAGTTTGCTAGTAACGGAACTACACAGATACCATCTACTAAGCGCCACAATTGTGAGACTACAACAAGTTAGCAAATAACTGTCATTTTCACCAGGTAACCAACACTTACCAACATTTAACCGATAGATAATATAACTCGATTTCCTATATATACTAGATCACCGACCGCTTGACTTTAAAAAGGGGTTTTAAATTTGCATAAATTTAAATTATCATAGTTAGTAATTCTAATTAGCATTGTGCTGCAATACAATCTGATAAATTAGTTGTGTTGGTCTAACTAGCGTTGACATTTGCTTTAATATTTTGTAAAAGTACTTTTAAATATTAATTAAGACAAAAATTGTCACAAAACGTAAACGGTTGTGTGATACGGTGTATAAATAGACGTTTATAAACGGTCATGTGACATTGTAAAATAAAAATAGTTATTTCCCTTGAAAAAGAGTTACTTCCCTTGGAAAAAAAGAGTTATTTCCCTTGAAAATTAAAATTACCTCCCCTGAAAGATCAGGGTTACCTCCCCTGAAAAAAGAGTTACATCCCTGGAATGAAAAGAGTTACTTCTGGAAATATTGGGGAATATAGTAATGCTTATAGCATTGCTAATAGCAAAGTAGCAATGTTAATAGCAATGCTTGCAGCAAATTAACAATGCTAATAAAAAAATAGCAATATTAATAACAATGCTATTAACAATACTAACAATTACTACTTGCATGAATATCGCAGCTGGTTGTTTTATGTTTTATGTTTATTTCAAGATAAAAAATAAAATTATTAATATAAAAATGAATGCGGAAGAACTATTACAAGATATATCAGAAGGTTTCACAGAACGTGATGAATCAAAGCAACAAGAAACAACAAAAGAAAGATTATCAGCCATAGTGGCTGGCGGTGGTAGTCGTCAATATTTGGGTAAAGACATACAACTCACAAATATAGATAGAATGCCACCAGATGAAATTAACAAACTTTACTGCAGATATGAAGCAAGGCATGGGGCAAGCATGACTAAGACTTTAGGCAATTCTTTTATTAACTTGTATGTGATGGGAGCATCAAAATATTTTAATGTGACAAATCCACCAAAGCTGATAGAAGATTTGGAGGAAGACCCATTTATTAATCATGCTTTGACAAGCGCTTGTTGTGAGTTGTATTACAGGTATGGAATGTGCTTAGCACCATTTACAGCAATATTGACAACTGTAAGACATATTGATTTTAATAAAAATAAAAATATAGATAATATAAATGGAGAACCAAGAGAGTGAAGTTATACCTGTTGTTACACAACCTGTTGAGGTTGAACAACAAAAAGTAAAAAATCCAAAAAGAATAGAAGCTGGAAAAAAAGGAGCAGCGGCAAGAAAGGCAAAGCGTTTGCTTCAAGATGCAAAGCAAGATGCTGCAAAGCAAGATGCTGCAAATCAAATAACAAAAATAACAATAGATGAAGAGGAACCAGAAATCAAAATAAACGTATACAAAAATTATATTCCACCGTGTCTGGTTTTATTAGTAGGCATTGCTGGGTTGGGTTTGTATACTTATAACAAGAAATCTGCTACGCAACCTGTGCAACCTGCTGCTGTTCGTGTTGCACCAAAAGACCCGTTTGATTGTTTTTAATAATTTATTTAAAAAAATAATATAAAAAATAATATTAAAAAAATGGCAGCAAGTATTGACGGAAAACAAATTGTAAATATGATGTATCATGCAGGAGTGGAAACACTTCTAACTTTTGGATATTCTGAGATTGGCAGAAAACTACTAAAAAGACCAGCACCTAAAGTGGATTTTAATATGACAGATTTTGGAATGCTGTCTGTGGATATAATGTTAGCAATGGCTACGAGGGATATGTTGATTAAGCAAGGTATTATTCCTGCGGATATTATGAAATAATTTTTAAAAATATATATAAAAAAATGGCAAGTGCAGTAGTAATGATGATAGGTGGCGCATTAACAAATATGCGGTTCAAATTATTTCTTTTCAAAAATGGGAAGTCATTCAGATGAGGAAAGACAAAGGCATGACAAAGCAGTGGAACAATTAAACGCATCACAAGCGGAGTGGAATAAAAAGAGAACAGAGAGATTAGATTTTATTAATAAGCAACTGCAAAAAGAGCATCATGCAGAGCAGACTTTTGATGATGTGGACCAAGCTATGAAACAGTATTATTACATAACTGGCAAACATTTGCTTTTGGAACCGGAGCCCAAGTTGAGTGATTTTTATACACCATCTCCTGATCAACAGAATAGAGAAATTACGTTTATTGTGGTGGGCATGGCTGCAACTGGATTTGTGGCGTACAAATTGAGTTCATAAAAAAAAATAGTTTAAAACTATAATTACTTTGAACTTTTAAATTTGGAATGACTAAATATGTTTACTTTGAAATAACCTTTGGAAAAACTAAGTCATATGCATGATACCTATTTTTTTTGTTGTTCTTACATGGTTTCAATCCAAGTGGTCGCATATAATATGGTGGTTTAGCACTCTTCTCTAATTTATCTTTGAGATGACCAGGCGCCCATACTTCACCATTGTCTAATAATGTCAATACCATGGATGGACCATATTCAGTATCTACTATTTTCGTATCTGTAATAGTGTATATTTTATTTACTTCCAAGTCTGTCCATTTCTTTGTGCTATTTTGATATTGCTCTTCGAGCAGTTCATCAAATCGTGCAGTTGTGATTTCCATTTTTTCTTTATAGTTATATAAAGTTTAATCTTTAGTAGAAAAAAATGGAAAAGATTTATTACAGCCCAAAAGGATTTTGGAAAGGTTACTCAGCAGTTAAAAAATTGGCAAAAGAGGCTGGTGTCAGTGAAAAAAAGGCATTAGAATTTTTAAAGAAACAAGCTGTGTGGCAGATTTATTTACCTGCGCCAAAGAAAATAATTAGACCCAGGTTGGATGTTTCTGCTAAGAATGGAGTGCATCAAGCTGATTTGTTATTTTTACCGCATGATACTTTTGGCTTTGGTCGTGGACGCAAGACATATAAATATGCGTTGACTGTTGTTGATATTGCAAGTAGATATAAAGAAGCAGAGCCACTAACTTCCAAGGATAGTAAAGAAGTTGCTAAAGCATTTGAAAAAATATACAGTCGGCATTTGAAATATCCAAAGTTATTACAAGTGGATCCAGGCAGAGAATTTATGGGTGCAGTATCGCAGTTGATGGCAAAACATAAAGTAAATATCAGACGAGGCAGAACAGAAATACACAGAGACCAAGCTTTAGTGGAAAGATTTAACAGAACATTAGCTGAAAGATTGTTTGGCTATCAGTATGCCAAGGAAATAGATTCGCAAAAACGTAATAGACAATGGGTAAAGAGATTACCAGAAGTTGTTAAAGCCATAAATGCGGAGACAAAAAAGCCCCCTCCTGTTGAAACAAAAATATTAAAAGATGATCCTATCTGTATGAATGCAAGTGTAAGATATTTATATCAACCCGGGGAACAAGAAGGTGGAAGACGCAGAGCAACTGATCCAATGTGGAGTGTAGATATTCACAAGATTAAAAGTTATATGGTGACGCAAGGTATAAGAGTTTATTATTTAAAATTACCAGCGCCACAGAGAGGATTTGTCAAAGAAGAATTACTTATTGTTCCTGCTGATACTCAAATTCATAAGTTTTTGTAGAAACCGTGTGCATCAGTTGTAATTCCATCTTCTCGTATAAATCTTTTTGAGTAAAATGGTGATAATGTAACTTTGTTTACTGTTGTGCCAAATATCTGATGCTTTATTGATCGTATCATATTCATTTTATGGGTGTATTTTTTCTTGCCAAACAATGCATCCTTGTAGTTTTCAAAGTTTATGTGTTTTTTAACTACATATTCTTTTACACCCTTTGCTTTCTTGATAATCTTCTCATCCGCTTTCAAAATAGAATATAGCTTGGGTCTTAATCCAACATACTCATCTATAGCAACACCAGCACATTCGTCTTTCATTTTACCTACTTTTTTGTTTGTATCATCACGCATTGGGTGATTTTCAGGATAATTACTTAGATCATACTCATCTTTCATTTCAGCCATGTCTTTGTATGCATCATCTGTTTTGATGTCTACCAGTAGGCTGTCAGTGTCTGTGTATAATAAAGTACAGTCATCTCCGTACCTTTTCTTTAGGGTATTATAGTACCAATCATACATATGGTACTTTGATAAATCCAATACTGACATCCCAACATAGATTGGTTTGTTTAATGTTAATTTTGTTTTGTTCACATGTATTGCTGACAATTCATCTGAAAATTTTATACGCCTGTTAAAGTTGGGTTTGGCTATTATTTTTCTTATCTTTTCATTTTCAGATCCGTCAGTTCTGACTAGTTTTATATCTGTCCGCTTGCGTAGATTTTCCATTGTTTTGCCAAACACAGAGTTGTTCATAAGTTTGTAAAAATCTGTTTCAAATTTTGATTTAGCCTTTCCTCTAAGTTTTGTGTTTAGGTTTATGTATGATTCCATCCATGGTTTTTCATTAAATTCTAATACTCTGTGTACTTTCTTTAGTTTCATGCCTAAAGATAAATACAGTTCCAGGTTTTTGTAATGTATCACATATTTTTCTTTGTCCCTAAGATTGGGGACTAGTTGTTCTGTATTTATCATGCTATTATTTTCTAACAGATCTTTTTGGTATTCAGACAACCATTCTTTTTCCACTGCTAATCTTTCCGGTGCAAGCAGATAGTCATTATGAGATTCATGGAGTTCTTTAGGATATTCCAAATCAACTTCTAGAAAATATCCTTTTCCTTCTTTTCTTTCTTTTGGCTCTGGCAACGTTTCCACCCACTTAAAGCCAGAATATGGAAGTGGCTGACTCATTGCCCACCCATAAAGATTATTTGCATCATAATACATTAAAAAGTTGTTTTCCTCGCTAGGGTCATAATCAGCTATGTGAATTATTTGCTTTGGCATATCGTTTTGATACCATACTAATTCCACCACGCATACCTTTTTCTATAAATAAGTGCATGTTAATGTCTGTTAAAAGTTCTAATTCTATTTTTGAATGTTTAAGTAAAGCATCCCAAGATAATCCAGGTGCTGTATAGTAATGTAAAGCATCAAGTTTATATGCATTCATACATGTTTTTCTAAAAGTTTGAAACACATCTGCTAACAAAGTTACATCAGTTTTTAGATATAAATCATGATAGTCTCCAAGAGTTTTACAGTTAAACTCTTCCCATATTTTTTGAGCGTATTCGTAATCTTCGGGACTTATACTTTCATCTGAGAGACTACTGTAAAAATTTTCTATAGGCGGTAATTGCGTTTCCTTGAATTTTTCCATACTGTCCATATATTCGTATGGATAAACACCTTTTCGTAAAAGTTCAGGTTTTAGATATAAATTATGATAGTCTTCAAGAGTTTTACAGTTAAACTCTTTCCATAGTTTTTGAGCATATTCATAATCTTCATAATCTTTGTCTTTGAGCTTTTTACTTGAACTGTAAAACTTTTCTATAGGTGGTAATTTCGTTTCCTTAAATCTGTCCACACTGTCCATATATTCATGCGGGTAAATACCTTTCCGCATAGGTAAATTTGTTTGTCTAAACTGATTTTTGGTAATTTCAAAATCAGATGTGCCTGTTGCATCAACCAATTTTTCCAAAGAGAAAGCCATAAACTGAAAGCTATCCAAAAATCTAAGTTGTCCGGCACTAAATGAAATATACTTTTCAGCGTTGTTTGGAATGCATGTAATATTACCTGTCATTTTATGTATTTTTTGCATTATAAGATGACTATCATTTCCTTTGAGGTTGTGAAATACAACAGGAATGATTGTTTTATTTGGTTTTATTTTCAGTTTCAGGTTACAGTTTTTGTGTGCTGCGCCTCTGTATTCACCTGTAAAATGACAGTGGTCTCTTACTTTACAGTTTTTACCACATTTCCTACCTATTTCATTCTCGCATATCCAGCAGTGTGTTGCTTTTTCATAATCTTCCTCATTTTGTTGTGTCATGATTAATGGTTTTGGGTGAGCAAATATTTTATTAATGTTGCTCTTCTCACATTCTAAGTGATTTAAAAACTTTTCAACAACATCTTCACCTCTGTAAATAACAGGTTCTTCAGCTTTGCCATCATATCTGACAACCTGGTATCCAAAACCACAAGCTTCGTGTACATTTGAGATTTCAGATTTCTTTCCAAATTTGATTGATTGCGGTTTGATTATACTTTCAAAATCAGCATTTATTGCATAAGGCACAGGCATCTGATTTTGATGATTTTTAAATTTTACAGTATTTTTACCTTCTTTTGGCATTTCTATTCTGCAAGAATTTTTGTTAATACCATCACAGTCTTCTTTGTGTTTTGTTAGTAGATCTTCTCTTGAAAAGCCGTAAAGACAACGATCGCAGAAATAAGTTTTACCGTGATGTTTGTTTTGATCGTAAAGTAATCTATTTAGATTTTTAATCCAGCAATAGTGATATTTTTTTGTTATTGTTTTTGGTTCGTTGGAATAATCATCAGGGTTATAATTATCATCTATAATTCCTTCTTCATTATTTGGATCATCTTCATCTTCATTTTCTAAATCAACCTCAACGTCTTCAGAAATTAAAAGCAAGTCAATTCTTTCCATTTCTTGCGGTTGCTCTGATATTCTATATGGAAATATAGATACCTTTTTTCCTGTGCATCCGTAAACATTAATAGCAAGGTTGTTTTGTTTTTCTACTTTGGAAATTTGTGAAATTGGAGTGGGAAAGTCAATACCATCCATATTCAACTTACCCATGTGTTTGTTATAACTAGATATCCTAGTTGGATTATTTTTATTAGGCCACAAAGCAGAAACCAATGCTACTTCCAAGCACTTATTATCTTCATTATTAACATTAATTATTGCTTTTTTATCAGATACTGCTTTAGACAAAGGAATATATGAAGAACCTTTTAACGGCTCGTACTTTGCAATATTTAAGTAAAACGTAACACAGTGATCAATCTCCAATCCAGATGCTGTGTTTGTAAATATTTCAAGACTCTCTTGTATATTTGGAGGTGATTTATCGTACAACTCTTCTTTTTTTTTCAGAGGTTAAAATTGCATTTTGTTCGCTGTGTAATACTGCTGTGGTGTATTTTTTGGTATCACCATCATCTTTAAATAAATTTACAGTGAGACCTAATTGAAACTTTAATCCATTCATCTTTGTCAGCTCTTTGCTTATTTGTTTTGTAATAAGGGATTTTTTATCACGAAATAGTTTTTGAGGGTCTTTGTATTTCTCGGCAGATATCTCGTATGCTTTAAAATAGCCACACATTGGTTTGTCAACCAGTTTTAATTCTTCTTTAGATTTTCTATCATTAAGCTCTTTCAATTCATTTATAACATTGTCTCGTGATTTAGCATATTTCTGATTTTGCTCATCTTGTAATTTATCATATTTCTGCTTTTCTCGTTTACGTTGTTTCTTAGCACGTCGTCTCTTGAGTAAATTTTCTAATGTTTGAGATTTAACCTCTTTTGAAGTTTCTTTTGGAACTTCTTTAAGAGGTTTTAATGCATTTATACCGTTAGATAGTGTTTGCTTATCTATTACACCTGTATCAAACAGGCGTATAAAATTTCTTATAGTCTCTTCGTTTTTTTCCATTTCCTTTATTTGTTATATATTTAAAAAAAAAAAAATTAAATATAAAAATAATTATATACAAAATAGACAATGGAAATCAATGTTTGCAAATTTCTTAAAATTGGATTACATAATCCATGTAAAAATAAGCCAACAAAAGATTCTAATTATTGCAGTTTGCATAAATATAGATTAAAAACAAGTCATGCATTACCGTGTCTAATATGTAAAAAAGGCACTTCTGCAAAATATCAAGTGTGTGTTGGTTGCGGTGCAGCTTCAATTAGAAAAATGAACGATTATTGGAGGTTAAAGTCGTACAACGCTGAGTGTCTCAGATTTAGACGTATTGAGGTTTAAATTATATTTTGATAATTTATAAAAAAAAATTAAACTTGCAATCTTCACTACCCCTATTTTAAAAAAGTTTTAATAAATCAAGTAAAATCACCATTTCATGGTGATTTATTATATATATGTATTTTGGGCGTTTCTGTTGTAATTTGAGGCGAAACAGAGTGAGACGAAAATTACAACAGAACGCCCAAAATACATATATATGCATGCTAGCAAGCCATACATACTTAATACATAATAATACAGGAGAGGCAGATTTTAATTATCATAGCTTCACTTAAGTCATCTCATAATACAGACCTACAGGCCAACCTTAACATCAAACGAAATGCCAAATGCATAGCACGAGCAATCCTTAAGTGAACTCACGAAGACATGCATAGCCTTAAGTGAACTCACAAAGACATGCATGCACGAGCAATCCTTAAGTGAACTCACGAAGACATGAGTGAACTCACGAAGACAGGCATAGCACGAGCAATCCTTAAGTGAACTCACGAAGACATGCATATCACGAGCAATCCTTAAGTGAACTCACAAAGACTAATATAAAAATCATATCTGAGTCGTGAGCTACATGTAGCAAACCTTAATATTAGACTAACAAGCGCAAACTTAATCTTAAACTACTTTTGGCAAATCCAAAAATGTTGAAATATTGCCGGGATCTTTGTGAAACATTTCTAGACAACTCGGTAGATGATATTCTTTTAAAAATAATTTTCAGGGATCCTCAAAACTCAATCGATGAGACAAACGGTGGTGGTATTGTGATTTATACAGCAGACCATATTAGGTATATTAGAAAAAGAGAAATGATACACCAGAAACAGAATATATTTGGATTGAAATTAGCCTAGTAATTACCAAACAGATACGTGTATTACTGTCTATAGGCCACCATCCCAATCTCGTTAAAATCAAATCCAAATTATGCTTTGATACGCTCCGCTTCTAGAGATTTTAATTTCCTATTTGAATATAAAATAAAATTTGCTGGTCATTGGAATATTTTTTTCAGTATAATTGTTTATTGATCCCAAACCCCTTCGAAAAAATGACGTCTCTGTCGACGTCGTGTCATTAACATAACGACGTCGACGGTATTTATATTAAAGATACATTGTACATGTTGGTGATATTTCAATAAATATTTTTAAATAATCAACTGTCCATATTAATAGTGATAGTAACTTGCTAGACGGACTGTACATGTTATTCAACATAATTTGTTGGAGGTTTTAGCAAAAAAAATCGATTTAATTAGCAAAGGGTTTTCCTACTGTCAGCTTCGCACGAAGCGAAGCCCTGCACATTATAGAACACATATCGTAAAAAGCTTATCAAAACGAAGCCCCACGTATCTTCAAACAATTTCATATTCAACATTATGATAAATGGTTGTAACATGGCGAAATCGTGTTGCAAAACCCAAAATAATGGCTAGATCAGCGAGGTGTATACCAAGCTGTGTGTCGCTCGTGAATACTTATCGTCCCATCAACGCAATAACTCTGTAAGCGACATATTTTCTGAAAATCACATTTTTGCATCAATGGGTCTCTCATATTGAGATGCATTTCTATCAAAAGATTAGAGGTGATTTGGCACTTTTCGGGATTTTATTTCATTAGATGCACAACTCACTATCTGCAGTCATGAAAAAGCTCAATGCAACAACTCAATAAATGCACTAACAATAACTCTGTTATTACATTCAATTAATCTGAGTATCATCACTTATGACAAGAAAGTGGTGTCACTAATATAATATGATGTCATAATTTTTTTAATTTATTATTTAGCTTATAAAATATATATTATTCATACAAAAAAGAAAATATTTTACAGTTTTCCCCTAAAATAAACTTAAATCAATGATCAACACAGGTTGATCTCGAGAACTCTAAAACCATAGATTAAGAAGAAAAAATACTAAATTTTAGTGTGAATTATTAAGATTGTCATATTTGAGCAATTTACATCTTTCCGACGGAACTGTTAATTAGAAATTGACAAAAATAGTCATTTTGTTTTTATCAATATAAATATGATTGCGTGTTTTACCTTTCCTAATAGAATACGTGTTAGATATTGGTTTTATCCTTATTGAATAATAGATATAATTCCTTATTTGATGTAATTCTACCCTAATAGAAATAATTACCTGTTTTATTATGTCAATGCTATCCAGAATATTACATTCCTGCTCAGTGTACTCTGCCATACAAGCTTCGTGAATTATGTATGTTAGTGAGAAAAGTCAATTCTTATGGATGGCGGGAGGTGTACAGTACTGGTTCTACCCAGTAAAAGTGGGTGGTCTGCCTCCACCACCAAAAAATAAAATTGACAGTCATATATAAGCTTATATGTGTTGAAAATGATGTAAAACACCATACAAACAAAACAAGCAAATCATGTAATAAACCCTGTAATATTATTCAGTTGGCAATGAACTGACTTCAGTGATTTAAGAACATAGACACTGCCACTGAGGTCGGAATCTACAGTTTTCTTTGAAATTCAGACTAGTTTCAGACATGTACACTAATTACGCTAAATAACTTGAATTCTATTTTTCAAAAATAACAAACATACATTGTTCCTGAAAGATTATAAAATTTCCTCTCAAAATATAGCAAATACATGCTAGAAAGCATCAAAATCGGTTTCTCTACCTACAAATACAACTTCATTTACCCCACCCACTTAGCACTCAAAAAAGTGAAAACATGACATTTATAGACAAACGACAGCATATACCTGTCCCTTATTTGAGATATAACACATCCATAATTGAATGACAAACACTCCAAATTGTCATAAAAATGCTATTTCTACATACCTTAACCGGCTTTTTTTTCCGTAATCTGATGTCGACTCAAGAATTGCAGGAAGTGATAAAAAAAAGTATCATTTACAACATAGCCACCAGTTACGATTTTCTGTTTACAGGCTACATACGGGTCATAGTACAAAAAGTTTATTTATATCAAAATTAACTATTATGTCATACTAAGTCAAAAACACCGCATTTGTGGATTTCTTTTTTATTGTCTAGCCTGTACATGGCTTTTAATCTCTTAGATTTCTATTTGATAAGAAATTCCCCATGGACATTCATTCGAAACTAAGGAGTCTCCCCTTAAGGGCACAAATATTTTTTCAAATTTTTATTTGTTACTTTTAAATCACTTATTCCAGTTATTTCGAGCATTTTGATACGTCAGCTGTGCCAATCTGATGGAATTTAGGCATTTCAGAGCTTCTTAAACTTGGCACTATAATTCCTGGAAAGTTACATATTTATCAGTATTTTTTGTTCTTTTTTCCTCTTCTTAGAATCAAAATTAAGTTGGTATATGTGTTGTAAATGTACTTTTGAGTACGTTACCTACATAGTATTCAGGGTACAGAAAAATCATTTATTCCTGAACTCAAAATATAAAGAACCTGCTTCAGAACTTATCTAGAGTAGTCTCCCTTAGCCTACATAGCAACAACGTCATGATGCATAGCAACAACTTCACCCTTGCCTAGCAACGCCAGTATAGCATGTGACATAGTGCAGATTTTTTTATCAAACATTGAGGCAATCTATACCAGACATGACAAAGTCGACAAGGTCATATTTTCCCAAAAACTTGCATCATGCGTTCGGGCGCACGTAAGGCTTGAACTGACGCATATAAAAAAAATAGTGTATCCGAGAAGCAGTTTGTCGAAAAGGGCAGGGCAGCAATAAACAATATACTGCCCTGCTTTAGCAACATTCATGCCCAGTGCAGAATATATTCAACAGTGTGTTATGCCCATCTTGTCAGCTATTCCACCAACTTTTTGCCATATGGCAAACACATAAATATTTCAAAGGAAGACCATAAAAACATCAAACGGGTACTTAATACAGTATTTTCAGGAGAAATGTTGGGTCGCATTTCCAAACTCTACACAACAAACAGGTGTGAACATTCGAGTGTTTACGTATGCACCAAAAAACATGGAACAGGCAAGTCTGCCCAATTGTTAGCTAAAAAGGCTGGATTGAAATATGCGATGGCAGACCCTTTCACAATGCACATGGCTCAACGCGATCGTTTGAGTAAGTATCGCACACAGCTGTCGGAAACAGTCCAATACAAGCACAACCGTTATATATCCCGCAAACGACGAAGTAACAGGAATCTTTTAAACACTAATTTTTATGAAACTGTAACATCTAACAATCATGAACATAACTATGGAATAAATCCAAATATGTAAAATTTAAACATGCCTTTGTTTTAACATATCAACATAATAATTACCCATTCTCATAGAAGGCACGGCCTATAGCCACGGTGACCATTACAAATGCCTTCATTTTTACAAACTGACCGCTGATTATTTACTAAACAAGTTTCCAAACTTAAATGCTTAAAATTAATGCAAAGTTTTTGGTGACACCTATGTGACACATGCAGATGGCTGGGTAACAGTTCACATTCTGATGATATGTAGAACATCAGCCTATGAACAGTTACCCATTTTCGGTGACCACGAAAAGTAACGCGGATAACACCATAGCCATCTTTGTTTTTGCTGCCACCCCAAATATGACATGAATCGGTGATTACGAAGTTTTTTAATTTAAACTCGAAATTGAATATTTCCATTTCAGTTAAAATTGTAGAGAAAATAATAGACATAACGGTCACTGCAGCTATGGTTATGCAGACAACAAATTAAAAATAAAGTAAAAAATGAAATGGTATGCACAAAAACATCCAGATAGTTTTAGTGCAGTATGAACTGAAAAGTAGGGAGCATACCAGACATGGCTCAAACCTACACTACCAGACTTATTATACCAGACCTTAACTAAGAACTTACTTACACTATCATATCACAACTTTAAATAGTTACGACTCAGATCAGACCAACGATAATTTTGTATGCTGGAGGCACACCCAATATTTAAGGTCTGACATGAGTCTGATATAAAAGGTCTGATATGAGTGTCTGACAAGGGTCTGATATGAGTGTGTCTAGTAGTGTAGGTCTGACATGGGTCTGATAGTGTGGGTCTGACATGGGTCTCATATTGTAGGTCTGATATCAGTCTGATATTGTATAGGCAATATATGCACATTGAATGTCAGACAGACTCATTCCAGATCTATCCAAAATATCAAACTCCATTCAGACTTTCACTATTTGATGCATGTCAGACAGACCTACACTTTCAGACTCATGTCAGACCTACAATTACATAAAACTTACTCTATCACTCATAGATATAAGACTTAAAGTATCAGAGTCTGACCTAGAGCATACCAGTGAGATGCAGACCTATATGTACACAATAATAGTTTTGTGTCTGATATTGTAGGTCTGATATGGGTCTGAAATATTTGGCTGATATGAGTCTGATATGCATCAGATATTTTAGGGCTGATATTCAAGAGTCTAAATATTGTAAGTCTGATGCGTGTCTAATACTGTTATTCCAGTAAGTCTGATTTTGCATGTCTGATCAGAGTTGGTCATAGCAGAGTGCAATTTATTGTTGGGTCTGATAGTTCAAGGTATCTTATATGGAAACCTATTCTCCTACATTAATGCCTACTTAAATGAACAGTTATATACAATTTACAGGCTCCAATTATAGTTTCTACAAAAATAAATTGAAAAATGTGTGCAAATTTACATTCGGTCATTGAAAAATAACAAAACTCAGATGGTCTATTTTTACCAGCAAGTGTTACTTCGCTTGGCAATATGTGTCGATATCTCAAAATGGAAAATGTCGCAATATTTTGATGATTTCTGAGCAATTTTGTGTTGAAAATATCAAAACGCACTACAACCTGTGTTCTAAACCTGAAATTGTGTATAATCGGTACTCTGCATATTTTCCTTTAGGGCAAAAATATTTTTTCAATTTTTTATTTGTTACTTTTAAATCACTTATTCTAGTTATTTTGAGCATTTTGATACGTCAGCTGTGCCAATCCGATGGAATTTAGGCATTTCAGAGCTTCTTAAACTTGGCACTATAATTCCTGGAAAGTTACATATTTATCAGTATTTTTTTGTTCTTTTTTCCTCTTCTTAGAATCAAAATTAAGTTGGTATATGTGTTGTAAATGTACTTTTGAGTACTTTACCTACATAATATTCAGGGTACAGAAAAATCATTTATTCCTGAACTCAAAATATAAAGAACCTGCTTCAGAACTTATCTAGAGTAGTCTCCCTTAGCCTACATAGCAACAACGTCATGATGCATAGCAACAACTTCACCCTTGCCTAGCAACGCCAGTATAGCATGTGACATAGTGCAGATTTTTTGTCAAACATTGAGGCAATCTATACCAGACATGACAAAGTCGACAAGGTCATATTTTCCCAAAAACTTGCATCATGCGTTCGGGCGCGCGTAAGGCTTGACCTGACGCATATACAAAAAAATAGTGTATCCGAGAAGCAGTTTGTCGAAAAGGGCAGGGCAGCAATAAACAATATACTGCCCTGCTTTAGCAACATTCATGCCCAGTGCAGAATATATTCAACAGTGTGTTATGCCCATCTTGCCAGCTATTCCACCAACTTTTTGCCATATGGCAAACACATAAATATTTCAAAGGAAGACCATAAAAACATCAAACGGGTACTTAATACAGTATTTTCAGGAGAAATGTTGGGTCGCATTTCCAAACTCTACACAACAAACAGGTGTGAACATTTAAACAGTCGAGTGTTTACGTATGCACCAAAAAACATGGAACAGGCAAGTCTGCCCAATTGTTAGCTAAAAAGGCTGGATTGAAATATGCGATGGCAGACCCTTTCACAATGCACATGGCTCAACGCGATCGTTTGAGTAAGTATCGCACACAGCTGTCGGAAACAGTCCAATACAAGCACAACCGTTATATATCCCGCAAACGACGAAGTAACAGGAAACTTTTAAACACTAATTTTTATGAAACTGTAACATCTAACAATC
This sequence comes from Cyrtodaria siliqua, assembly GCA_037043455.1. Classification (NCBI taxonomy): domain Eukaryota; kingdom Metazoa; phylum Mollusca; class Bivalvia; order Adapedonta; family Hiatellidae; genus Cyrtodaria; species Cyrtodaria siliqua. Next base: position 127,661 of record JAWPHD010002100.1, on the reverse strand, counting down.
ATGAACATAACTATGGTATAAATCCAAATATGTAAAATTTAAACATGCCTTTGTTTTAACATATCAACATAATAATTACCCATTCTCATAGAAGGCACGGCCTATAGCCACGGTGACCATTACAAATGCCTTCATTTTTACAAATTGACCGCTGATTATTTACTTAACAAGTTTCCAAACTTAAATGCTTAAAATTAATGCAAAGTTTTTGGTGACACCTATGTGACACATGCAGATGGCTGGGTAACAATTCATATTCTGATGATATGTAGAACATCAGCCTATGAACAGTTACCCATTTTCGGTGACCACGAAAAGTAACGCGGATAACACCATAGCCATCTTTGTTTTTGCTGCCACCCCAAATATGACATGAATCGGTGATTACGAAGTTTTTTAATTTAAACTCGAAATTGAATATTTCCATTTCAGTTAAAATTGTAGAGAAAATAATAGACATAACGGTCACTGCAGCTATGGTTATGCAGACTGCAAATTAAAAATAAAGTAAAAAATGAAATGGTATGCACAAAAACAACCAGATAGTTTTAGTGCAGTATGAACTGTAAAGTAGGGAGCATACCAGACATGGCTCAAACCTACACTACCAGACTTATTATACCAGACCTTAACTAAGAACTTACTTACACTATCATATCACAACTTTAAATAGTTACGACTCACATCAGACCAACGATACTTTGTATGCTGGAGGCACACCCAATAGTTAAGGTCTGACATGAGTCTGATATAAAAGGTCTGATATGAGTGTCTGTCAAGGGTCTGATATGAGTGTGTCTAGTAGTATAGGTCTGACATGGGTCTGATAGTGTGGGTCTGACATGGGTCTCATATTGTAGGTCTGATATCAGTCTGATATTGTTTAGGCATTATATGCACATTGAATGTCAGACAGACTCATTCCAGATCTATCCAAAATATCAAACTCCATTCAGACTTTCACTATTTGATGCATGTCAGACAGACCTACACTTTCAGACTCATGTCAGACCTACAATTACATAAAACTTACTCTATCACTCATAGATATAAGACTTAAAGTATCAGAGTCTGACCTAGAGCATACCAGTGAGATGCAGACCTATATGTACACAATAATAGTTTTGTGTCTGATATTGTAGGTCTGATATGGGTCTGAAATATTTGGCTGATATGAGTCTGATATGCATCAGATATTTTAGGGCTGATATTCAAGAGTCTAAATATTGTAAGTCTGATGCGTGTCTAATACTGTTATTCCAGTAAGTCTGATTTTGCATGTCTGATCAGAGTTGGTCATAGCAGAGTGCAATTTATTGTTGGGTCTGATAGTTCAAGGTATCTTATATGGAAACCTATTCTCCTACATTAATGCCTACTTAAATGAACAGTTATATACAATTTACAGGCTCCAATTATAGTTTCTACAAAAATAAATTGAAAAATGTGTGCAAATTCACATTCGGTCATTGGAAAATAACAAAACTCAGATGGTCTATTTTTACCAGCAAGTGTTACTTCGCTTGGCAATATGTGTCGATATCTCAAAATGGAAAATGTCGCAATATTTTGATGATTTCTGAGCAATTTTGTGTTGAAAATATCAAAACGCACTACAACCTGTGTTCTAAACCTGAAATTGTGTATAATCGGTACTATGCATATTTTCCTTAAGGTCGGAATCTACAGTTTTCTTTGAAATTCAGACTAGTTTCAGACATGTACACTAATTACGCTAAATAACTTGAATTCTATTTTTTAAAAATAACAAACATGCATTGTTCCTGAAAGATTATAAAATTTCCTCTCAAAATATAGCAAATACATGCTAGAAAGCATCAAAATCGGTTTCTCTACCTACAAATACAACTTCATTTACCCCACCCACTCAGCACTCAAAAAAGTGAAAACATGACATTTATAGACAAACGACAGCATATACCTGTCCCTTATTTGAGATATAACACATCCATAATTGAATGACAAATTGTCATAAAAATGCTATTTCTACATACCTTAACCGGCTTTTTTTTCCGTAATCTGATGTCGACTCAAGAATTGCAGGAAGTGATAAAAAAAAAGCTATCATTTACAACATAGCCACCAGTTACGATTTTCTGTTTACATGCTACATACGGGTCATAGTACAAAAAGTTTATTTATATCAAAATTAACTATTATGTCATACTAAGTCAAAAACACCGCATTTGTGGATTTCTTTTTTATTGTCTCGCCTGTACATGGCTTTTAATCTCTTAGATTTCTATTTGATAAGAAATTCCCATGGACATTCATTCGAAGCTAAGGAGTCTCCCCTGATGACATGAACATCAAATGGACATCCCCTAGCTCGGAAACTTGGACAATTGATCCAACTGACATGATGACCATCAAGTAAGACCATGATGGTATTCCCTAACAGTAAGTCTGATGCCATGTGTAAGTAAATATTCAAAGCTACCAGAACCTATAAATAAAAGAGTGCCATTCTAATACTGAATTTATTAAACAAAATGGATAAAACTGCATCCATTAAGTTTAATAAATTTAGTATTAAATAGGCATGAAAGTGAGATTTTATTTATCACATACTCCAAAAATCTATAAGGAGTTATTGCGTTGAGGGGACGATATGTTCACCTATTTATATGATAAAAAAACTAACCCGCCAAATAATGGCAAAATTACACTACAAAACCGTTGATCAAAACTCTATCCAGGTTTTCAGGCCATATAATAATATATATGTGACAATTGAAAGTATAGGTTTATTCACGATTTTTACAATAATTGTGATTGAATATGCGTAAAATGAAGTATGACTTGGTAACTATTAATTCGACACTCCAATTTCGGGGTTTAGTAAGGCTGGTTAAAACCATTTATATTGTGTCTTGGTTAAAACCATTTATATTGTGTCTATATCGTTTGGATGAAAAAATACGTAATCTGTATATATGCTGAAAGAAATAGGTTTAGCACATAAATAACATGGTAAATCCCATTGAGCAGATTCAAGGCTATGTGTTTCAGCCGCCATTACAATATAATTAATATAATTATCATGTATATGCAGGACATTATTTTTAAACGATATCTGCGAAAAAAAGTAGCAACATGTTTTAATTTACCTACTTTACAGACATTATAATTTCGTTCTTATTTCAATATAAAGGGAGATAATTTTAAAATTTAAAACTTAGTTTTGTAATTCCATTATTGACAATGTTAATGTCAATTGTTTTTCCTTTTTTTATCACTCGAAACCCAGAGTAGTTATTTAATAAAATTTAACCATGTTCTTGTTAATAGTCTTATTTTTAATGTGAAAATTTTGTTTTATTAAAATGGGAGATAACTCTGATACTTACTTTGAATTACACATAATAAGTGAAAAACAAGAACACCTTCTGACATGCCAAAGTTATCAAATGCTTCACATTATAAAATAAACATTCAGTTTCTTTCAGTTAGATATGCAAAAGACCGTGCTAAACTTATTTCTTTCAGTATATATATCAAAGTATAAAGCCTCAGTTTGCCACAATACGGGTAGTATATAATATATAAAATAAAAATCTTTGGATGCATGGTTATTATATTTATTGTCTGACCATCATGACAAATATTTAATATATATCGATGTCAAGTAGGTTTAGAAACGGTATACATCTGTTGTAAAATGTGTCTGTTGATGGCGGGGTACGAACTTTAAGTCTCTATCATCCAGATATACACAAGCTGAATGCGAGCGCAAGCGATTGCCTGCACTCAATGTTCATAAAAATGCTTGACTGAAAGTATTTTAGGTACTGCTATTGACTTTGCAAAGGAGTTGGAGTTGCTAGTGGACAGCACGGTGGATTTAAAATCCGGAGGACTCGGGTCCAAGCATCACCGGCGAAACTGTGTTTTGTTTGTGTTTTCTTGGGCAAGACACGTTCCATTTGCTTTGTCTGTCGTATGCGGGCGTAAGTCGGGCGGTCCTCTGTGCAGGTATTTTAATCATTTCCCTCTTTCTTGGGCACCTCCAAATAACCTATTATGTGTTGATGCGGCGTTCAATATTCAAATCATAATTTACAGTTTGAATTTGGTTACGCCCAGATAACAAGGGTGAACCCGGTGCTCCGCTCACCACACCCCACCCCACCCCACCACACCACACCACACCACGCCACACCACACCACGCCAGACCTCACCACACCACGCCACACCCCACCACGCCACGCCACGCCACACCACACCACACCACACCACGCTCCCTCACTCCCAACTCCAAATTAAAGAAGCAGGAAAGCATATACTAGTATTTAACATGTTTGTCGGACTTTAGGGAGCACACACAAGGTCCAACATATGCCCCAGAAACGAAGATTTTTAGTGAGCATTCCCTCTAAGTCAACCAAGATCAACACCTGGATATTGTCTTTACATCCCACCCACCCATCTCCCCATTTTATAGAAATATATTGGAAAGTGTGATTGGGTATGATCCTCCTACACTTTTCTTTTTTTTTGCAAAATGCAGACAGTGTCCATCAGTTGTTTTAGACAGAAATGTTATCTACACGGTTTAGATTTTCAACTTGCAATACACACTTACTATACTAAAATCATCTTTAATAAGTGCAAAATCTGAAAGTTACCCTTTAAACAGCTTTCACAAAAGAATCTGACATACAAGGTAGGAAAAAGCAATCACTACCTACCTAACCGTCTGAAAAATCTAATGTTGGGTTTGCGCAAACTGAGATATATTTAAAGTAATGTGGCCGTATTTAACGACTGATCAGCACAATATACGAGAAATAGACATAGGAATCCCGGAACCTGCCTACTCTTACTCTTAATGAATAGCTGTTTATGGGTGTTTATCGTGTACAGAGAATAAATAGATTGGGATACACGGAACCTCGCGGTCTTTGTCCCCATTCGTCGCACCAGGCACTTACCAGAGAAGATTAGATATGTTTTTTGTTGCTGTTGTTCGTGTGTTAGTGGTGGTGGAGGGGGATCATCCCCGATCACACTCTCCAATATATCTCTCTAAAATGGGGGAGGGGTCCGTGGGGTGTAAAGACAATATCCAGGTGTTGATCTGGATTGACTTAGAGGGCATGCCTACTAGAAACCTTTTGTTTCTGGGGCATTTTCAGAATATGTTATTCGTAAACCCCTATGATGAACTTTGTAGATATAAAAATCGAACACTAAAAACAGCATTCAACTTCAAGGACGAACTTTAAAGATGAATAAAAAGCAAGATAAGACATCACAAACACAAAAGGGTTGACAATAGGGCTACCGCCTTGGAACGGTCAGTGGCAAAAAAGGCCGCTGGGGATTTAAACCAAGTTCTAGGGTGCACCAAACCTCACTCTTTCCAATAGACGGGACAGTGCAAATAAAGATATCCCCGCCAGGTTATAATCTCTAACAAACAAGGCATCATTAACAGGCAATATAAGTGAAACACATAAATGACCATGTGTATATAATATAAAAATATAAGAGCCTAAAAAGCCACAAAGTAAGTACTCAATGCAACAGCCCGTTAAGGGTACGACAAGACAAAATTAAAGACAAAACTCATACGCTATCCTATAAGGATTTAGGTAGACGTCATCATAGGGTCCACAGCCTGTCCGGTCGTCGCACAATCGAAGAGGAAAGCATAGTGGCTAACTGTAAATGGGTCAACCACTAAACATGTAGTACGTTGACAAAGTTGAACCTGTTGCGTGCTCCCTGAAATGCGACAAACATGAACAAAATATATAAATATATGCTTGCCTGCTTCTTTGATTTGGGTTTGGGGTGGGGTGTGTTGAGGTGGTGGGGGGTGGGGGGGGGAGTGGGGTGAGTGTGGTGAGCAGAGCATCGGGTTCATCCTTGTTAGCTGGACGTAACCAAAATATGAATTGAATGTTGTTCAACGTCGCATCAACACATTATAAGTTATTTGGAGCTGCCCAATAGGGAGTGGAATGATTAAAATACACATAAATCCAGCAACCTGCCTTACTCTTACTAAATACTAGATTCTCTTACATGCTCAGAGGACCGTCCGATTTACGTCCCCATACGACGGACGAGCAAATGGAAAGTGTCTTGCCCAAGAACACACACCAACAAAACACAGTGTCGCCGGTGAGGCTTGGGCCCGAGTCCTCCGGATGTCAAATCCATCGCGCTATCCACTAGGCATTCCAACTCCTTTGCAACATATTATATAGCAGTATTTAAAATACTTTCAGTCAAACATTTTTTATGACACATTTTACAACATATGTTTACGTTATATGTATACGTATATGTTAATGACACGACGTCGACAGAGACGTCATTTTTTTAAGGAGTTTGGGATCAATAAAGCAAGTATACTGAAAATTATATTCCGATGACCAGCAAATTTAATTTTATATTCCGATATGAAATTAAATTCTCTAAATCATACTACAATTTTGCAGTTTTTATGAAGCCAAATGGCTTTAACGTCGTTTTTTCTTAAAATCCCACAGTAGAAAATTAGGAAATACTAAAACTAATAGTGTATAACTTAATTTAAATGATATCATTTATATATCAGATGAAACGTCTCGTCAAGACGAACAATGAGATATAAAAAATAATTGCATGTGACTAAACTAACACTCTGTGATGCTAAAAACGTTTCACTTGTGTGCAATGCAAATTTTATGAAAAACGTCAAATATAGCCATATTTGAGACGTTATTAATAAAAACCTGTTAAAATGACGACAAAACAAAATTCTTAATCAAATCGCAAATATTTTCAAATTTACAAATATATGTAGTTCATATATGCGTACCCTTAAATATTCGAATAGGTTCCCCCTTAATGAACTCGTTGGATAAAATGATAGAATACTCGTAGCCTCGTATCATATCATTTTATCCAACTCGTTTATTAAAATCAATAATACACAGTTACTCATTAAAGATCCTCTATATAACATATTTATAATAAAGAAATACGCGATTTAGCAACCGCGACTGCGGATAGCATTTGTCTCAAAACGTCTTAATGTCTGAAAATACTAGTCCGTTTAAATTAAAAAAACTAATCTGCCAAGCAACAGCAAAATTACACTTCAAAATCGTTTATCAACACTCTATCAAGGTGCTAGATCATATAATAATGTATATGTGCCGATTAAAAGCATAGGTTTATTCACGGGTTCTTAAAATACCCGTACGCGTGATTGAATATGCGCGTAAAATGAATTATGAGTTGGTAACGCTCCAGTTGTTGGGTTTGGCCTGGCTGGTTAAAGCCGTTTATATTGTGCCTATAGAGTTTTGATTCTCAAAATATATATACCCCGTCGTCAATAGGTTTAGAAATGGTGTACATCTGTTGTAAATGTAAATGTTGTAAATGTGCTTGTTGAGAGACTTTAACTAGTATCAAGCCCAGTAATCGACGTCATCAGCAGGTGCACGAGATGATCATTCGTAACGAAGATTTGTCTCGAATCGGTAAGTAAACACACGCATTTTCAGCTCCAATTCTCAGTCCATAAAGATAATTGTGCCTAAAGTATCGCAATCAATGGTACAAAGACTCGGTTTATTTTCACTTCTGCTAATACTTAGCGAATTGAGAGCAGAATCAAAGAAAGTTAAAAATGAAAAAACTCCGCTGAGAATCATCTCGCTAAAATAACTTTCTTTGATTCTGCTCTCAATTCGCTAAGTATTAGCAGAAGTGAATATAAACCGAGTCTTTTTACCATTGATTGCGATACTTTAGGCATAATTATATCTTTATGGACTGAGAATTAGAGCTGAAATGCGTGTGTTTACTTACCGAGTCGAGACAGATGATCATCTCGTGCACCAGGTGTGAGAAGTTAGCTCGGAGTTCGTAGTTCGGCGTTCGACATTCGTTCTGTTACGGATTTGTTACAGATTTGTCAGCACGGAGTTCAACATTCATTTGTCAGCAGCGAGTTCGACATTCAAACCCAACACGGAGTTCGACATTCGCAGCACGGAGTTCAACATTCGAACCCAACACGGAGTTCGACATTCGCAGCACGGAGTTCAACATTCATTTGTCAGCAGCGAGTTCGACATTCAAACCCAACACGGAGTTCGACATTCGCAGCTCGGAGTTCAACATTCGAACCCAACACGGAGTTCGACATTCGCAGCTCTGAGTTCAACATTCGAACCCAACACGGAGTTCGACATTGCCAGCTCGGAGTTCAACATTCGAACCCAACACGGAGTTCGACATTCGCAGCTCGGAGTTCAACATTCGAACCCAACACGGAGTTCGACATTCGCAGCTCGGAGTTCAACATTCGAACCCAACACGGAGTTCGACATTCGCAGCACGGAGTTCAACATTCGAACCCAACACGGAGTTCGACATTCGCAGCACGGAGTTCAACATTCGAACCCAACACGGAGTTCGACATTCGCAGCACGGAGTTCATCATTCGAACCCAACACGGAGTTCGACATTCGCAGCACGGAGTTCAACATTCGAACCCAACACGGAGTTCGACATTTGCAGCACGGAGTTCAACATTCATTTGTCAGCAGCGAGTTCGACATTCAAACCCAACACGGAGTTCGACATTCGCAGCTCGGAGTTCAACATTCGAACCCAACACGGAGTTCGACATTCGCAGCACGGAGTTCAACATTCGAACCCAACACGGAGTTCGACATTCGCAGCACGGAGTTCAACATTCGAACCCAACACGGAGTTCGACATTCGCAGCACGGAGTTCAACATTCGAACCCAACACAGAGTTCGACATTCGCAGCACGGATTTCAACATTCGAACCCAACACGGAGTTCGACATTCGCAGCACGGAGTTCAACATTCATTTGTCAGCAGCGAGTTCGACATTCAAACCCAACACGGATTTCGACATTCGCAGCTCGGAGTTCAACATTCGAACCCAACACGGAGTTCGACATTCGCAGCACGGAGTTCAACATTCGAACCCAACACGGAGTTCGACATTCGCAGCACGGAGTTCAACATTCGAACCCAACACGGAGTTCGACATTCGCAGCACGGAGTTCAACATTCGAACCCAACACGGAGTTCGACATTCGCAGCACGGAGTTCAACATTCGAACCCAACACGGAGTTCGACATTCGCAGCACGGAGTTCAACATTCATTTGTCAGCAGCGAGTTCGACATTCAAACCCAACACGGAGTTCGACATTCGCAGCTCGGAGTTCAACATTCGAACCCAACACGGAGTTCGACATTCGCAGCACGGAGTTCAACATTCGAACCCAACACGGAGTTCGACATTCGCAGCACGGAGTTCAACATTCATTTGTCAGCAGCGAGTTCGACATTCGAACCCAACACGGAGTTCGACATTCGCAGCACGGAGTTCAACATTCGAACCCAACACGGAGTTCGACATTCGCAGCACGGAGTTCAACATTCATTTGTCAGCAGCGAGTTCGACATTCAAACCCAACACGGAGTTCGACATTCGCAGCTCGGAGTTCAACATTCGAACCCAACACGGAGTTCGACATTCGCAGCTCTGAGTTCAACATTCGAACCCAACACGGAGTTCGACATTGCCAGCTCGGAGTTCAACATTCGAACCCAACACGGAGTTCGACATTCGCAGCTCGGAGTTCAACATTCGAACCCAACACGGAGTTCGACATTCGCAGCTCGGAGTTCAACATTCGAACCCAACACGGAGTTCGACATTCGCAGCTCGGAGTTCAACATTCGAACCCAACACGGAGTTCGACATTCGCAGCACGGAGTTCAACATTCATTTGTCAGCAGCGAGTTCGACATTCAAACCCAACACGGAGTTCGACATTCGCAGCTCGGAGTTCAACATTCGAACCCAACCCGGAGTTCGACATTCGCAGCTCGGAGTTCAACATTCGAACCCAACACGGAGTTCGACATTCGCAGCTCGGAGTTCAACATTCGAACCCAACACGGAGTTCGACATTCGCAGCTCGGAGTTCAACATTCGAACCCAACACGGAGTTCGACATTCGCAGCTCGGAGTTCAACATTCAAATCCAACACGGAGTTCGACATTCGCAGCTCGGAGTTCAACATTCAAAATTTCAAAATTCAAAATTCAAAATTTCAAAAATTCCAAAATTTCAAAATTCAAAATTTCAAAATTTTGGAAATTTTAAAATTTTGGAAATTTCAAAATTTCAAAATTTCAAAATTCAAAATTTCAAATTTTCCAAAATTTCCAAAATTTCAAAATTTCCAAAATTTTAAAATTTCCAAAATTTCAAAATTCAAAATTCAAAATTTCAAAATTCAAAATTCAAAATTTCAAAAATTCCAAAATTTCAAAATTCAAAATTTCAAATTTTAAAAAATTCCAAAATTCAACATTCGAATTCAACTCCGAGTTCGACATTCGCAGCTCGGAGTTCAACATTCGAATCCAACTCGGAGTTCGACATTGCCAGCTCCGAGTTCGACATTCAAACCCTACCCGGAGTTCGACATTCGCAGCTCGGTGTTCAACATTCGAACCCAACTCGAAATTCAACATTTAAACAATTCAAAATTAAAATTTCAAAATTCAAAATTTTAATTTAAAAAAAATCAAACTTTAAATTTCAAAATTCAATTCAAAATTTAAAAAAATCCAAACATTCAAACTCAACTCGGAGTTCAACATTCCCAGCTCGAAGCCCAGCTCGGAGTTCGACATTTGACATTTGAACCCAGCTCGGAGTTCAACATTCTCAGCGTGGAGTTCGACATTCAAACCCAACTCGGAGTTCGACATTGCCAGCTCGGAGTTCAACATTCAAAACCCAAATATGTCCGGGAGTAATGTAGTTAGTCTTAAACTATGTTTGTTTTCAACAAATAACACGAAAAAAAGAACTTTTAACTTTTTGTATTTAATTTTTTGGTGTTTTCTTTTGATTTTATTTTTATTCCCAACACCGATATAGCAACCTGTATCAAAGACAGTTTTGATCAAATATGATTATTAATACAGTTAGGAACAAGACGTTGATATATACTATATTTAAAACAGTAGAACAATCCAGTGGTATCTTTATAAACTGTTTCTTTATTTCATCTTATCATTAATAATAATTAACTGACATTGTGAATCACTAAAAGCCTTTCGAAATAGTTGTTGCTATATACTATTATATATAATAAAGCAATACTCATATAGTTTTCACGTTTTATCTGAAGTAAAATCAAACAAACCAATGCCGTAACCAGAACGTTTTCCCCACACTATTGATAAACTATACTGAAGGGAAAAAGAAACGCGACACGGGAATTTCCGCTATACATTGTATGTAGAATGTGCTGCTGTTAATCGAATGGTGCATGGCTGCGTAAGACCTTTCCTTTCTTTCGTAAAATATAGTTTCTCAACAACATTTACTTAGATATATTGTAACCGGCACTCGCTTACGGTTTTTTCAATTGCTTTTGTTAAGTGTTACTCTAAGCATAGTATTAATAATTTATGCTCACTAATTCTTTAAATAACATACAAACTCTTTTCCCCTGGACATAATAAATCACCAGTGTTAAATCGGTTTTTCAACGGACATGAACAGTACTGTGTGTGATATATATTGGACATGAACAGTGATATTGTTTTTTTTCATAGTGAGCATTTTTTAATTATTCCAGTAATCTCTTCTGTTTACGAGTGCTGTCCAGACATCTGGTTCTTAATTGTAAATAAATAAAGATTTATGGAAAAAAAAAGAAAAAAAAGACTTTTCCTTTCGAAAAAAAGACAAAAACAACACATAACACAGCAAATAGTATTCCTTCAAAGTTTCAATACTGACAGAGTACGCGTTTGGCTCAAGCATGTGAGAAAACTTAGGATGCAAACGTTTGCAAACTCTTTACGTTAAATACAGTACTGAAATGGCTCAATTTTTCAAAGAGGAATTTCAACATTTATGAATTTCTTGTTAAAAAGTGTACTGTGATTAAAACGTCTATAACATCACAGTTGTGTCCTTTCTCTAACTAACTGCACGTTTTTTTCTTACAAAACATCTTGGGATTTCTTTGGAATATTATGTGAAATTAAGTGTGCAGCATATACAATATATGGCGGAAATTACAGTGTCGTGTTTCTTTTTTCCTTCAGAATATTTTATTAGGTTAAGCAAAGCAAATTCTGCAGACACATTCGACTCCAGTTCTCCGTTCTACATTCGAACCTAGTTCTCCGTTCTACATTCGAACACAGTTCTCCGTTCTACATTCAACTTGAGTTATCCGTTCTACATTCAACTGCAGTTCTCCGTTCTACACTCGACTTCAATTCTCCGTTCTACATTTGACTCCAGTTCTCCGTTCTACATTCAACTTGAGTTCTCCGTTCTACATTCGAACCCAGCTCTCCGTTCTACATTGGACTCCAGTTCTCCGTTTTACATTCGACTTGATTTCTCCATTCTACATTCGAACCTAGTTCTCCGTTCTACATTCAAACCCACATTCGACTCCAGTTCTCCGTTCTACAGTCAACTTGAGTTCTCCGTTCTACATTCGACTTGAGTTCTCCATTCTACATTCGAACATAGTTCTCCGTTCTACATTCGAACCCAGTTCTCCGTTCTACATTCGACTCCAGATCTCTGTTCTACATTCGACGAGTTCTCCGTTCTACATTCGACTCTAGTTCTCCGTTCTACATTCGGGAGTTCCGAAGTGTCGATTTTTACGGATGGCGGGAGGTATATAGTACTGGTTCTACCCAGGAAATGTGGGTGGTCTGCCTCCACCACAAAAAAATCGATTGTCATTTATAACCTAACATGTGTTGAAAATGACATAAAACACCATACAAACAAACTAAACAAAGACTCTAGTTCTTCGTATTACATTCTACTCCAATTCTCCGTTCTACATTCGACTCTAGTTCTCCGTTCTACATTCAACTTCAGTTCTCCGTTCTACATTCAGCTGTAGTTCTCCGTTCTATATTCGGAGTAGTTATTGACAAGACTCTAATAAAATTTTCCTGTTGCATTTTAAGTTTTAAATCAAACCCAGTCTCTCTGACACCGCTTTAACCGGTGCTATGGAGCTTGAGAGGTGTTGCACCTTATTTACCTTTCATGATCATTGTTAATAAAACCGAGTCTGCCACTGCACTATTCTCTCATGAACGTGTTCGTTGCTTCCAACGGATACCCTTTACAGAATTTATTAATACTGCTTCCCTTTATCGAGGACTATTTGTAGAATATATAAAAATATACAGTTGTGAAAAGAACACTGTGAATGCGTGTGGAACTTGCACGGCTCTAAATAACCTATGATGTGTTGATCAGCCGTTAAACACCCAATGCATAATTTGTTTATTGAAGCACCGGTTCAAAGCACCGGTTCAAACATACTTGCGCTTCCGACGTCGAAGGTTAAATTACTGCAAATTCATCTGATGTACTTTCATGGTGCATCGAAAGTGGGTATCAGCAAGCTGTTGAAAACTATATTTGTTTTTATAGACTTTAAATACGAAAACATGGTGCAAAAGTTTAAACTCTTTTATATTTTGATGAATCGCAATAATCTAAAATAATGTAATAACTAAGAAAAACAGTTTTGTTATTTGTTGCGCGTGTGTTTATTGTTGAATATGTCATGTTCTTTCTTGCCTTTTTTGTGTAACATTTATCGAAGCCTACGTGTTTTTGTTTTGAAGTTTTGATATATTTTTTACTTTTGACGACGAACGTTTTTACTTTTATATAATTGACGTGTTTTTTTTTTAATTTGGCGACGATTGCTACAACCCTGCATCCACCTCGGCGTCCATTTCGGGAACACCCGCTCGAAAAGTGAAAATGCTTTAGCCATTATAAGGGTCATTTTCAGAAAACGTGGGGTCAGATATGGTACAAAATTGCGAATATGCGTCAAACTGAATTTTATTATACTAAAAGCATAAATGAGTATGTGAACAGTCACAATCTAAAAGATGCAAACACAGCACTGCTGAACCGTAAATTTCACAGAAACGAATTCTTCACACTTTTGTTACAAATACGGTCGTAAATATCACTAATCGAAAATGTGACATATAGGTTTGACTTTTTTTGTACTTTTTCGTACGAACTTATTTTTCACAGCCAAATGACAGGATTCAGTTTATCGCTTATATCATACAATTGGTATGTTAACAGTCTACATTTTTCATGCAATCTTGACCAACCTTGGACAAAACATATATGACCAAAAGATCTCGGCCAAGTTCGATTATGGGCCAGATCGTACAAGTATGACCAGTGTTATGGCCCATGATTTAGCAAAAGTGCCATATTCTACCTTGTTAACACACTACAGTAGAGTCAATTATTGACCAATCTGAATCATATTAAGATAGAATGTGAATGTTTATAAAATGCAAGCCAAGTTCGAGTTTCGGTCATATCGGCCTAGTAACACCAGAGTTATTTCCCTTGATTTAGCAAGAAGCTGTATTTGATCTTGTTAACACTCTAGAGGCTTTATTTCAAGACAAATCTTAACATTATTTGGACAGAATATGTATGACTATAAGATCTCGGTCAAGATCGAGTATGGGCTAGAAACGCCAGAGTTGTTATTGCCCTCGATTTAGCAAAAAAGCCATATTGCATTTGGTCAAGTTAAACTTTCGCTTAGATAGGATCATTAAAAGCAGAGTTATGCGCCCCTGATTTAGCAATGATTGTTCTATTGGTTTTCCGAGCAATAACTCATATAATAAAGCGCATGCAAGTACCAAATTTGGTCTGTGGATACATATTGGGATGCTGAGATGTTGGGTGCCAAAACTGGGTCACTATGATCTTGACCTTCAAGGTCATAAATGTGTTACCCCTGTCCGTCAGTGCGTGCGCCTGTCCGTCCGAAATTTCATGTCGGCTTCTTAACTTTCGCACAATTATTCCTCATATAAAACAATGGTGCGCAGCGCGCAACGGCGGGGCGGCTATATTCATGGTCAATGTCGCTGGGCGCTTAGAGGTCATAGCGTTTGTATGGACATTCGTGTCCGCTCTGTATATTCCACATACATAGACCGATTTTCAAATTACTCATGACACATTTATTCCTCATAACACAAGCGTGCAACTGCCAGGTGGCTACCTTCAATGCCAAGGTCGCACTAAAGCAGGGGCACCCATGTAGTATGGACACATTTGTAGATAATGAACCTTTATGAAAGGGTTTACCTGTATTGATATTTTCATATGTTTCGTTTACGGACAAACATGTAACCATTAAAATATGGTAAACGTCGTGCGATTTTACCTTTACGACTGTTCTATGTTATTTTTGCATCAAACGCCAAGTTATTAAAACTCTCCCATTTAACGGACCAAATGATGTAAAGTATTTTTATCAATACATGTCGTTAGGTCTGTCATGTCTGCTATCATAAAAAAAGACTATAGAAGCCCGATGTTTCGATAACGAAGCGAACAGATGCGACGACGAAGCGCGAAGGTGCGATGGCTGCACCTTCGCGCATCGCCATTGCACATTCCCGCAACGTCATCGCACCTTTGCGCTTCGCCATCGCACCTTCGGGCACCGCCATCGCATCTTCGTGCATCGTCATTATATCTTATGGCACCGCCATCGCACCTTCGCGCATCACTATTGCACCTTCGCGCATCGCCATTGCACATTCGCGCATCGCCATTGCACCATCACGCATATCCATTGCACCATCACGCATAGTCATAGCAGCTTCCGCTTGGAGCATCGGCCTTTAGGCAATGCACGAAAACACGATGATGGAGCACGAAGACGCACTGGGGAAGCGCGAAGAACTTCAGTTATTTCGCGCTTCGCCGTCTCTTCCTAATGGATCGTATGAGAGAAAACAAACCAAAAACGTACACCGTACAGCTGTACACAAGCCAAATTAATACATTGTTGCCGTTAAAACTGCACACCATTAATGGGAATTTTATTATATTCTATTCTATTCTATTCTGTTCTGTTCCATTCTCTGTTCTGTTCTGTTTTGTTCTGTCGTGTTGTGTTGTGCTCCGCCTATTTTTCTAATACTGTTATTTTTTCGCCGATCTGTATGTACATGTGACGTTTTCGTCTAAACAATCATTTATTGCAGTTTTTTCGTGCTGTTTTAACATGTGAAAAATACGTTTTTGCTCTACTAGGGGTAGAGATGCCAAACGTAAATTTCACAGATTTGTGACATATTCGTGCGATTTTTGTGAAATATCCGCACGTATTCTTCACATGTGTGAAGAATTCGCACGAATTCCTCACACGTGTGAAGAATTCGTTTCTGTGAAATGTACGGTTCAACACAGCACAACCATTGCCATGTGCCTGTAACACCACAACAAACCAGTGAAGCCTTTGCGGGTAACTGATGTTATTGAACTTGTTTGATTAATTCATAAACGGTGAAACCCAATGTATAAAGTAAAATAACATACTAATGTGACTCATACATTACTGTTTTTATACATCAAAACTAAATATTGGGATAAATGGCTCTTTATCATTGTTAAAATCAACTGAAACAAAATAAAAAGATTTAGCATTATCTTGTCCTAAACACTATTTGAATTATCTCAAACAATAACATTTTAAATAGAAATTGTAAACTAAAACATATGACAATATCAATGGTACCACTATATCCAAATACGTAGGGATAAGAGCACATACACTGCAGTAACATCAAGGACATACTGAAACACCAATGACCACTCCATACATATTAGTTGTGCGTCACAGTTATCACGGTAAACGTGTAGTGGCGTCATTTTGGAATAACTGTACCATTTTGGCACATCTGTTTTAATACAAACAGTAAACCATTTGGTATTTTCAAATCGTTAAACTGGTGTTCCTGTGAAAACTGGTAATATCAACGACACATTTTCTAAAACCAAAGACAACTCTAGACATATTATCAGTTTTGCACACCCAGTTATGACTATAGGATTAATGGCAACAATTTGTAATGCATGATACGTGTGCACATCTGCTTTAAAACAAAATAAGACCACTTATTATTTTCATATGGATCACTTGTGTTATTGTAAAATTGGGTAACATCAATGACGCTGTTACACCTAAGACTACTCCAGAGGTTTTATCAGTTTTGCATCAGTCATTACTGTAGTTGCTTTGTGGAGTTATTCTGGGAAGCTTAATACACTTTCACAATTTTTAAAAAACAAAAAGAACACAATATCTAACACGAAAACGAGTGATCGTGCTATAATAAAATTGTCTTTAATGTTGCTGTCTGTGTATATGATGTTACCTTAATCATACTTTGCGAATTTGACTATTACGGCAATACACACGGTAATATTTATTAGCGATAGAGCACGGCACATTTGATACATTGCATCTTACACATCATTACTTAAACATGACTAAATATCCATATGTTCAAACAATTGTCCCTGACATTACAAACTGGTTGTCATTAATGTTACCTCATGTGTATGTACAGTAACGTTTTGCTATAATCCAATATGAACTGTATTTGTACGTATCCTAACTCTGTGTAGCACCGCTAAATGTTAAAATTCCGCTAAATGTTAAAACTTCCCCTAAACGTTAAATGTTATAAAATTTAACATATAGCGTTTCGAGGAATCCGTTAACCGCTAAATGTTTAAAGTCAACAAAGCTTTCTGAAATATGTAATGATATGAACAGTGCTGCTTTAATCGAATCAGTTGCATTTTATAATTCTTTCATTACGGAAGAAACATTATTAAAATGCTGAACTTGGTCCAAATGGTCAAAGCCGAACTGGCTTCAAATGTTGAACGCAGTACTGGCTTCGAATGTTGAACGCAGAACTGGTTCAAATGTTGAACGCAGAACTGGTCCAAATGTTGAAGGAGAGGTGCGTTCGAATGTAGAACGGAGAATTGCAGTTGAATGTAGAACGGAGAACTGGAGTCGAATGTAGAACAGAGAACTGAAGTTGAATGTAGAACGGAGAACTGGAGACGAATGTAGAACGGAGAACTGAAGTTGAATGTCGAACGGAGAACTGGAGACGAATGTAGAACGGATAACTCAACGGAGAACTGCAGTTCAATGTAGAACGGAGAACTGGAGTCGAATGTAGAACGGAGAACTGAAGCTGAATGTCGAACGGAGAACTGGAATCGAATGTAGAACGGAGAACTGGGTTCGAATGTAGAACGGAGAACTGGAGTCGTATGTGTCTACAGAATTCGCTTTGCTTAACCTAATAAAATATAAAGAAGGGGAAAACAACGAGACACTGGAATTTCTGCTTTATATTGTATATGCTGCACACTTAATTCCACATAATATTCCAAAGAAATCCCAAGATGTTTTGTAAGAAAAAACATGCAGTTAGTTAGAGAAAGGCACAACTGTGATGTTACAGACGTTTTTATCACAGTACACTTTTTAACAAGAAATTCATAAATGTTGAAATTCCTCTTTGAAAAATTGAGCCATTTCAGTACTGTATTTAACGTAAAGAGTTTGCAAAAGTTTGCATCCTAAGTTTGCATCCTAACTTTGCTCACATGCTTGAGCCAAACGCGAACTCTGTCAATATTTGAAGGAATACTATTTGCAGTGTTATGTGTTGTTTTAGTCTTTTTTTTTCGAAAGGGAAGGTCTTACGCAGCCATGCACCATTCGATTAACAGCAGCATATTCTTAATACAATATAAAGCGGAAATTCCCGTGTCGCGTTTCTTTTTCCCTTCAGTATAGTTTATCATATTGTGGGAAAACGTTCTGGTTTACGGCATTGGTTTGTTTGATTTTACTTGAAATAAAACGTGAAAACTATATGAGTATTGCTTTATTAAATATAATAGTATATAGCAACAACTATTTCGAAAGGCTTTTAGTGATTCACTATGTCCGTGAATTATTATTAATGACATGATGAAATAAAGAAATAGAGGATATTTGTTGTTTTGGAGTGAATAACATATTTTATTTCATCGAGAAGTGAGAAAACGTTATATTTTAACGAATGCGAAGCATGAGTGAAAATATCAAAGATTTCTCTCTTCGAGATGAAATAAAATATGTTATTCATGATAAAACAACAAATTCTATTTTTATTTTATGATTTTACAAACAATTATCTAAGTAATTTCAGTAAATAAACCGTTTTACACACGCTTCTTTCCAAGTCACGATGACCTAACGAAACGTTACATGACATCACCTTTTTTGAAACCATTAACGTCACAGAAAAATGGTAATTAAACAAACAGTGGATATAACAGTAGGAATATCTTGTGATCCGTGTTACTGTGCATGCATTTGTGTTGGTTGAACATTCAAAAAGTGGCAGCTACTGTGGGAATAAAACTCTTTATTATATAACCTATAAATAGACGCGTTTTCATTGGCTAAAAAGTAATTTTTTAGAAAAAATATCTAGCGATATTGACCTGTTTTTTTGATATTGACCTGTTTTTTTGATATTGACCTGTTTTATATAATTGTTTTTTTGATATTGACCTGTTTTATATAATTGTAAATTGAGGGTTATATAATAAAACAGTTATGGACTTTTCAGCTGTTATACATGATGTTGATATGCACCAAAAAATCATTATTGACCTCGGCTATCGCCTCGGTCAATAATGATTTTTTTGGTGCATATCACATCATGTATAACAGCTGAAAAGTCCATAATTGTATAATATTCCACAGTGTGGAATAACACTTTTATTTCACTGATAAAACACAGTGTTTCATTGCTTATCATAAAATAAACATGTTTATTTAGACACCACTGAATTGTTATTCTGTTTTAAATAATCAGATTTGATCGAAACTTTCATAGACACAGGTTGCTGTATCGGTTTTGGGAACTTAATTTAAAAAACAAACAAAAAAAAACTAAAATTAAATAAAACAAAATAAAAAAAGTTAAAGTTCTTTTTTTTCGTGTTATTTGTTGAAAAACAAACATATTTTAAGACTAACTATATTTCTCTGGGACAAATTTTCACTCTGGGACAAATTTTCAAGAAAACTTAAAACATAAATAACACGGGAAAAGAAATTGAATTTCTTTTTTTGGGAGTTTTTTTTTGGGGGAGTGGGGGGATGTTTTGAGGGTTTGGGTCATTTTTTTAAACAAATATATTTTTTTGAATTTTTCGTAGCACGGAGAAATAGAGTCGAATGAAGAACGGAGAACTCAGATCGAATGTAGAACGGAGAACTCAATTCGAATGTAGAACGGAGAACTCAAGGTGAATGTAGAACGGAGAACTGGAGTCGAATGTTGAACGGAGAACTCAAGTTAAACGTTGAACTGAGAACTCAAGTCGAATGTAGAACGGAAAACTCAAGTTGAATGTAGAACGGAGAACTGGAGTCGAATGTAGAACGGAGAATTGAAGTCGAATGTAGAACGGAGAACTAGGTTAGAATGTAGAATGGAGAACTGCAGTTGAATGTAGAACGGAGAACTCAAGTTGAATGTTGAACGGAGAACTCAAGTTAAATGTTGAACGGAGAACTCAAGTCGAATGTAGAACGGAGAACTGGAGTCGAATGTAGAACGGAGAACTCAAGTCGAATGTAGAACGGATAACTCAAGTCGAATGTAGAACGGAGAACTGGAGTCGACTGTAGAACGGAGAACTGGGTTCGAATGTAGAACGGAAAACTGAAGTTGAATGTAGAACGGAGAACTCTAGTTGAATGTAGAACGGAGAACTCAAGTTGAATGTAGAACGGAGAACGTAGAACGCAGAGCCAACGCAGAGCCAACTTCACACACATATAATAGTTAACACATCTATTATCGGTTTGGAATGTTATTTAACGGCTGATCAACATATTTCAGCTTTTTTAGAACCGCGCAAGTATATCCATTGTATTCAACTCGCTTTATAGCTTTGTTATCTTTTTAAAACGTAATCTTTTTAGTTTATTACAGTTGTGTCAATATTTTTTGAAAAATATTATTAGCAACTGTTTCAAAAGAAGGCCACCTTGTAGCATAAGGTGTTCCAAGTACGATTTGGAAACCGATACTTTGTTGGTATGGCAGTTGAATTAGTAAATAGAACATCGTTTACTGTGAATTATCGTTTAATATATCACGGTTTGGAGTTCAATTGTAAACAATAATTTCACGAGCCCGAAGGGCGAGTGAAATTATTGTTTACAATTGAACGACAAACCGTGATATATTATAGATAATTAACCGTAAACGATGTTCTATTTCTATTCTAATACCCCTAAAATGTGAAAATAACGCACACATCTGAAATCTTTCGCATTGCTTTGCTTTCTCTCCTAACCATCTAACGTTGCATACGTTACAATGCGCTATGCGCAAAGCGCAATGCTTATTCTCCTAACGTTGCAAAAATTACAGTGATATATCGTTCAATATAACGAGATATTTTAAACTAGGCTATATAGTGCGGGCGTATTAGAAATGTTAATATAAGTAGAAGTCGGAAGACTTTATATTTTTTAGTTGAAACCTTGTGGTCTGAGGTGTTTCGGTTACGATTATTCAAAACAAATATTTGTTAATATTATATTTGAATTGTGTAGATTAATATATTATGCAACAAGGTTTTGACACTAAATGTTAATAATTGGCACGCTGACTAAATGCGATGTGAAGATGATAGCGAAGAAAATGAGTTTTGATATATCATAATCATTTTTAACTGAGTTTTGACCCTTTGATTTTTGACTGATAAATATAAATAAATATATTTATATATATATATATATATTTGAAGTAATTGTATCATATTTACTGGTATCAAATGAAATAGAAAGTGTAGTTTATATATGAACTACACTTTCTATTTTCTTTTATATCAGTAAATAAGATACAATTATTTGAAATAGATTTCAAGAAATATGATTCTTTACAATACCATTGTGCAGCCGCCACAGAGCACTGTTGAACCGTAAATTTCACAGAAACGAATTATTCACACGTGTGAGGAATTCGTGCGAATTCTTCACACTTTTGTTACAAATACGGCCGTAAATGTCACTAATCGAAGATGTGACATATGCGTTTGACTTTTTTTTTACTTTTTCATACGAACGTATTTTTCACAGCCAGCTGACAGGATCAGTTTATCGCTTATATCCTACAATTGGTATGTTAACAGTCTAGCGGCCACATTTTTCAAGCAATCTTGACCTTCCTTGGATAAAACATATATGACCAAAAGATCTCGGTCAAGTTCGATTATGGGGCAGATCGTACAAGTATGACCAGAGTTATGGCCCATGATTTAGCAAAAATGCCATATTCTACCTTGTTAACACACTACAGTAGAGTCAGTTATTGACCAATCTGAATCATATTAAGACAGAATGTGAATGTTTATAAAATGCAAGCCAAGTTCGAGTTTCGGTCATATCGGCCTAGTAACACCAGAGTTATTTCCTTGATTTAGCAAAAAAACTGTATTTGATCTTGTTAACACTCTAGAGGCTTTATTTCAAGACAAATCTTAATAATATTTGGACAGAATGTGTATGACTATAAAACTCGGTCAAGATCGAGTATGGGCTAGAAACGCCAGAGTTGTTATAGCCCTCGATTTAGCAAAAATGTCATATTGCATTTGGTCATGTTAAACTTTTGCTTAGATACGATCATTAAAAGCAGAGTTATGCGCCCCTGATTTAGCAATGATTTTTCTATTAGTTTTCCGAGCAATACCTCATATAATACAGCACATGCAAGTACCAAATTTGGTATGTGGATACATATTGGGAGATGCTGAGATGTTGGGTGCCAAAACTGGGTCACTGTGATCTTGACCTTCAATGTCAGAAATAGAAAAAGCTAGTAAGGATCATAACCCATAGATTATACTACAGCACCTAGAGGTACCAATCTTGGTACGTTGATTCATTTTAGGTCGACAGAGTGTCACGTACCATTATTGGATAATTTGACGATTTCCTGGGTTTTAACACCTTAGTTAGCCCCTTAGTTTTAACAAGCCCATAGCTGGTAACGACTATGCTCTACCGAGCTATCCGGGAACCACTAAATGTCGGCTACTTAGTCTCTATACTAGTATACTCTGATTAAAGATACAACTTATCATGAATGTTGCGCTTTGACCTTTACCACCGGGAAAGAAAAAATGCATTTTGCGAATCGTTTGGATATATTGCGGCGAGTTACTTTTTAAATCATTCTAGCTTTTCAACGGATATGTTTATGTAGATTTGCGATGTGGTTTTGCTACAGATATTTACGGACAGACAGATAACTTGCCAAAATCGATTACTTTAGCTCGCACTGCATAATTTATGCACGTGCCATTTGACGACGTTATGGCACATAAATGTGTTACCCCTCTCCGTCCGAGCGTGCGCCTGTCCGTCCGAAATTTCATGTCGGCTCCATAACTTTCGCACAAATATTCCTCATATAAAACAATGGTGCGCAGGGCGCAACGGCCGGGCGGCTATATTCATGGTCAATGCCGCTGGGCGTTTAGAGGTCATAGAGTTTGTATGGACATTCGTGTCCGCTCTGTATATTCCACATACATAGACCGATTTTCAAATTACTCATGACACAGTTATTCCTCATAACACAAGCATGCAACCGCCAGGCGGCTACCTTCAATGTCAAGGTCACACTAAAGCAGGGGCACCCATGTAGTATGGACACATTCGTAGGTACTGAACCTTTATGAAAGGGATTTACCTGTATTGATATTTTCATTTGTTTCGTTTACGGACAAACATGTAATCATTAAAATATGGTAAACGTCGCGCGATTTTACCTTTACGACTGTTCTATGTTATTTTTGCATCAAACGTCAAGTTATTAAAACTCTCCCATTTAACGGACCAAATGATGTAAAGTATTTTTATCAATACCTATCGTTAGGTCTGTCCAATCTCTCCCAGAGGCCATTACATTGACCTCTGTCAACGTCTAAGAAAGTAGTCTGCGATCACATGATGATTTGTCACATGACCATAGCTAAAATATAAAAATAGCAACAGAACTTCAACACCGTGACACCACCAACTATCGGCCGTTGACTGACATGTAAACAATCGAAAGAAACACGACTTATTATCTGCTTAATTTAAGTAGGTTGTTAAGATCTATGTGATATTGGAAAGTGCTGGTAAGCAAATCGCTGTTCTGTTACGCTATGGGGATGATTTGGTGGTGCCTATTTTAAAGTTTTGACGGCGGAGGGATTTGCCAAAGTACAAACCTTTATTCTGCCGCAATATAATCCTGAGCATAATTTACTGTATATTTAAAACATTCAAACCGAAAATTGTTTTCTTAGTAATATAAGCATTTCATATGAAATTAATTCAGAAAAATATTCGTGTCATCAAGAAATTTTGCATTACCACCGTTTTTCATTGTTTGCCAAGGTTCTTTGTATTTGGTGAGACGTCGACAGAGATGTAGGTGTATGCAAGGAACGACAACTCTGGGTAGAGATTGAGGTCTGTCATGTCTGCTATCATAAAAAAGCCTATAGAAGCCCGATGTATCGATAACGAAGCGAAAAGATGCGACGACGAAGCGCGAAGGTGCGATGGCTGCACCTTCGCGCATCGCCATTGCACATTCGCGCAACGCCATCGCACCTTTGCGCTTCGCCATCGCACCTTCGGGCACCGCCATCGCATCTTCGTGCATCGTCATTACATCTTCTGGCACCGCCATAGCACCTTCGCGCATCACTGTTGCACATTCGCGCAACGCCATCGCACCTTCACGCATCGCCATTGCACCATCACGCATCGTCATCGCAGCTTCCGCTTGGAGCATCGGCCTTTAGGCAATGTACGAAAACACGATGATGGAGCACGAAGACGCACTGACGGGAAGCGCGAAGAACACGATTAAAATTTTCAAAGTTATTTCGCGCTTCACTGTCTCTTCCTAATGGATTGTATGAGAGAAAAACAAAAAAGTAGACCGTACAGCTGTACACAAGCCAAATTAATACATTGTTTGTTGCCGTTAAAACTGTACACCATTAATGGGAATTCTATTATATTCTATTATATTCTGTTCTGTTATGTTCTGTTCTCTGTTCTGTTCTGTTCTGTTCTGTTCTGTCGTGTTGTGTTGTGCTTCGCCTATTTTTCAAATAATGTTATATTTTCGCCGATCTGTATGTACATGTGACGTTTTCGTCTAAACAATCATTTATTGCAGTTTTTTCGTGCTGTTTTAACATGTGAAAAATACGTTTTTGCTCTACTAGGGGTAGAGATGCCAAACGTAAATTTCACAAATTTGTGACATATTCGTGCGATTTTTGTGAAATATTCGCACGTATTCTTCACATGTGTGAAGAATTCGCACGAATTCCTCACACGTGTGAAGAATTCGTTTCTGTGAAATTTACGGTTCAACAGAGCACGTCATTGTGTGCTATAACATCGCCTTGAAAACAAACAACAACATTACGTTATCAATGATGAAACATGTTATAAGTAGTAAACATAATTGCTATTTATTTTGATCATTGCATTATTCATGATTTGCGTTAAATGAAACTGTATAGTATTGTTGGAAAAAGATCTTCTGTAGCTGATCGAGTTTGGCATAAATATTCAAAGTACTAAGAAAACAAATAGCAGTCATTTTCCAAAAAGACATTAATTTAATATATACCAGTGTTATTAATTTGTTAACACAAATATTTTTAAGAAAATATGTAAGTATTTAAACTTTAATATTGTTATATTTCACTTTTATTTTAACTTTTTTGTTTTTT
The DNA here is from genome assembly GCA_037043455.1 of Cyrtodaria siliqua. NCBI lineage: Eukaryota > Metazoa > Mollusca > Bivalvia > Adapedonta > Hiatellidae > Cyrtodaria > Cyrtodaria siliqua. The sequence goes on along the minus strand of JAWPHD010002100.1, from coordinate 101,867 downwards.
TACAAATATAATAATATTTAGTTAACATTTTAGTGCTCCGTGCATTTCTGACATCGTCAATTTCAACTAAAAAGCAAGGAAGTGTGCGCCTACTTATTTATATTGATCACGTTTATCCTTGTTCAATATTCATTAAATTTCATCATTGGAACACCATTGACAATACTACTTTAGTTTTGTGTATTTTTGCTATCGAATTTCCTTTCAATTTCAATTTCCTGTCCCGAAATTCAGTTATAAAATAATGATGTCACATTTTGAACTGCTCCCTACATGGGCCTCTCGCCCTCTTAGATCATTCATGGGAACGTAACAAGATATGTTATCGAATTTCTGTTTAAATCATTTGATTTCTTATGAGTTGCGATATAGAAAAAGTTCACGTATTATCTGAAAAACTCTCATATATAAATTATAAACGGAAATATGGTGTGTCTAACTCCTTATCCATTTTTAGATGGATTGTTTTAATATTTGGCACGATGACTATATCTGATTTAGTAGCGAAAGAAAATATTTACGGTTCGATTGTTTTTGTAACTCATGGCTTTTTGATTTTGAAACTTTTAACATATCGAGAAAAAATCATCGTCTGTTTTACTCCTCATTCAGTTTACGTGTTTTGTTTAAATAGTTGTCATGCTCTCAGTTGTTATGAGGTGAAGATGAAAGCTAAAAAGAACGATTTTTGATTTGACCAGTGTTTAAATGACTAATGCCCTTTGAAGTTTCTGACATATATAACATACAGTGGACATTCTTGTATGGCTCACTAAAATATACTGGACTATGGAAATGCCAGCATAAGCAGTGGGTACCTTTTATTTTTACTCGGTATGTATATCAGATGATGTATTGGTAGGTATCAATTATTTTCAACACGTGTCTTTCATTTTGACAAGATGAACGCACCCTACTTGATTCATCAAACGCTTAGGTTCTCGGGTTCTATCTACTGTAACTTAGCGATTGTTGACAAGGAAATTCGTAGCGCTGTTTAAGTACAACATGTTGATTTACACATCCATGGACTGAAACGGCTTTAGATTGATATTCTGCTTTGATATGATTTGTTAATATGCTATTGTGTTACTTGCGTTAATAGACGTTAATTCAGACGTCATTCATTTGAAAGTTCAAACTGTGTATATCTTATTCACAACCCGTCTACGTGTATTATTTAAAGGAACTAAACCGCCAGATAACGGCAAAAGTACACAATAAAACCGTTTATCAAAACTCTATCCATGTGTTCAGGTGATATAATTATGTATATGTGCCAATACAAGTACAGCTTTATTCAGGGTTTTCAAAAAAAATCTATAATTGAATATGCGTAACATGAACTTTGGACCAGCATTACGCTTTGGAGCTGCAGCCATTAGCGAGAGCGATATCTATATGTAAGTTTTTTCAGTCTTGAAGAAACTTACTTCTTATATGCGCTTGTTTATGTGGCTGTCCCATGTCTAACTTTGAGCTGGAAATGTCAAACGTTGGATTCGAATGTCGAACTCATAGCTGGGAATGTCGAACTCCGTGTTGGGTTTGAATGTCGAACTCCAAACTCGAAATGTTGAACTCCGAGCTGGGTTCAAATGTCGAATGTCGAACTCCGAGCTGGGAATGTCGAACTCCAAGTTGGGTTTGAATGTTGATCTCCGAGCTGGCAATGTCGGGTTTGAATGTTGAACTCCGATCTGGCAATGTCGAACTCCGAGCTTGGTTTGAATGTCGAACTCCGAACTGGGTTCAAATGTCGAATGTCGAACTCCGAGCTGGGAATGGCGAACTCCGAGATGGGTTCGAATGTTGAACTCCGAGCTATGAATGTTGAACTCCGAACTGGGTTCAAATGTCAAATGTCGCACTCAGATCTGGGAATGTCGAACTCCGAGTTAGTAATGTTGAACTCCGAGCTGGTTTCAAATGTCGAATGTCAAACTCCGAGCTGGGAATGTCGAACTCCGAGTTGGGTTTGAATGTTGAACTCCGAGATGGGTTCGAATGTTGAACTCCGAGCTGCGAATACCGAACTCCGAGTTACGTTTGAATGTTGAACTCCGAGCTGCGAATACCGAACTCCGAGTTACGTTTGAATGTTGAACTCCGAGCTGGCAATGTCGAACTCCGAGTTGGGTTCGAATGTTGAACTCCGAGCTGCGAATGTCGAACTCCGTGTTGGGTTCGAATGTTGAACTCCGAGCTGCGAATGTCGAACTCCGTGTTGGATTTGAATGTTGAACTTCGAGCTGCGAATGTCGAACTCCGTGTTGGGTTCGAATGTTGAACACCGAGCTGCGAATGTCGAACTCCGGGTAGGGTTTGAATGTCGAACTCGGAGCTGGCAATGTCGAACTCCGAGTTGGATTCGAATGTTGAACTCCGAGCTGCGAATGTCGAACTCGGAGTTGAATTCGAATGTTGAATTTTGGAATTTTTTAAACTTTGAATTGTGAAATTTAAATTTTGTATTTTGAAATTTTGGAAATTTTGAAATTTTGAAATTTTGAATTTTGAATTTTGAAATTTTGGAATTTTTGAAATTTTGGAATTTTTGAAATTTTGAATTTTGAAATTTTGAAAATTTTGAATTTTTGAAATTTTTGAATTTTGAAAATTTTGGAAAATTTGAAATTTTGAAATTTGAAATTTTGGAATTTTTGAAATTTTGAATTTTGAATTTTGAAATTTTGGAAATTTTGAAATTTTGGAAATTTTGGAATTTTTGAAATTTTGAATTTTGAATTTTGAAATTTTGAATGTTGAACTCCGAGCTGCTAATGTCGAACTCCGTGTTGGGTTCGAATGTTGAACTCCGAGCTGCGAATGTCGAACTCCGTGTTCGGTTCGAATGTTGAACTCCGTGCTGCGAATGTCGAACTCCGTGTTGGGTTCGAATGTTGAACTCCGAGCTGCGAATGTCGAACTCGGCGTTGGGTTTGAATGTCGAACTCGCTGCTGACAAATGAATGTTGAACTCCGTGCTGCGAATGTCGAACTCCGTGTTGGGTTCGAATGTTGAACTCCGTGCTGCGAATGTCGAACTCCGTGTTGAGTTCGAATGTTGAACTCAGTGCTGCGAATGTCGAACTCCGTGTTGGGTTCGAATGTTGAACTCCGAGCTGCGAATGTCGAACTCCGTGTTGGGTTTGAATGTCGAACTCGCTGCTGACAAATGAATGTTGAACTCCGTGCTGCGAATGTCGAACTCCGTGTTGGGTTCGAATGTTGAACTCCGTGCTGCGAATGTCGAACTCCGTGTTGGGTTTGAATGTTGAACTCCGTGCTGCGAATGTCGAACTCCGTGTTGGGTTCGAATGTTGAACTCCGTGCTGCGAATGTCGAACTCCGTGTTGGGTTCGAATGTTGAACTCCGAGCTGCGAATGTCGAACTCCGTGTTGGGTTTGAATGTCGAACTCGCTGCTGACAAATGAATGTTGAACTCCGTGCTGCGAATGTCGAACTCCGTGTTGGGTTCGAATGTTGAACTCCATGCTGCGAATGTCGAACTCCGTGTTGGGTTCGAATGTTGAACTCCGTGCTGCGAATGTCGAACTCCGTGTTGGGTTCGAATGTTTAACTCCGTGCTGCGAATGTCGAACTCCGTGTTGGGTTCGAATGTTGAACTCCCTGCTGCGAATGTCGAACTCCGTGTTGGGTTCGAATGTTGAACTCCGAGCTGCGAATGTCGAACTCCGTGTTGGGTTTGAATGTCGAACTCGCTGCTGACAAATGAATGTTGAACTCCGTGCTGCAAATGTCGAACTCCGTGTTGGGTTCGAATGTTGAACTCCGTGCTGCGAATGTCGAACTCCGTGTTGGGTTCGAATGTTGAACTCCGTGCTGCGAATGTCGAACTCCGTGTTGGGTTCGAATGTTGAACTCCGTGCTGCGAATGTCGAACTCCGTGTGTTGGGTTCGAATGTTGAACTCCGTGCTGCGAATGTCGAACTCCGTGTTGGGTTCGAATGTTGAACTCCGTGCTGCAAATGTCGAACTCCGTGTTGGGTTCGAATGTTGAACTCCGTGCTGCGAATGTCGAACTCCGTGTTGGGTTCGAATGTTGAACTCCGTGCTGCGAATGTCGAACTCCGTGTTGGGTTCGAATGTTGAACTCCGTGCTGCGAATGTCGAACTCCGTGTTGGGTTCGAATGTTGAACTCCGTGCTGCGAATGTCGAACTCCGTGTTGGGTTCGAATGTTGAACTCCGAGCTGCGAATGTCGAACTCCGCGTTGGGTTTGAATGTCGAACTCGCTGCTGACAAATGAATGTTGAACTCCGTGCTGCGAATGTCGAACTCCGTGTTGGGTTCGAATGTTGAACTCCGTGCTGCGAATGTCGAACTCCGTGTTGAGTTCGAATGTTGAACTCCGTGCTGCGAATGTCGAACTCCGTGTTGGGTTCGAATGTTGAACTCCGAGCTGCGAATGTCGAACTCCGTGTTGGGTTTGAATGTCGAACTCGCTGCTGACAAATGAATGTTGAACTCCGTGCTGCGAATGTCGAACTCCGTGTTGGGTTCGAATGTTGAACTCCGTGCTGCGAATGTCGAACTCCGTGTTGGGTTCGAATGTTGAACTCCGTGCTGCGAATGTCGAACTCCGTGTTGGGTTCGAATGTTGAACTCCGTGCTGCGAATGTCGAACTCCGTGTTGGGTTCGAATGTTGAACTCCGAGCTGCGAATGTCGAACTCCGTGTTGGGTTTGAATGTCGAACTCGCTGCTGACAAATGAATGTTGAACTCCGTGCTGCGAATGTCGAACTCCGTGTTGGGTTCGAATGTTGAACTCCGTGCTGCGAATGTCGAACTCCGTGTTGGGTTCGAATGTTGAACTCCGTGCTGCGAATGTCGAACTCCGTGTTGGGTTCGAATGTTGAACTCCGTGCTGCGAATGTCGAACTCCGTGTTGGGTTCGAATGTTGAACTCCGTGCTGCGAATGTCGAAATCCGTGTTGGGTTCGAATGTTGAACTCAGTGCTGCGAATGTCGAACTCCGTGTTAGGTTCGAATGTTGAACTCCGTGCTGCGAATGTCGAACTCCGTGTTGGGTTTGAATGTTGAACTCCGTGCTGCGAATGTCGAACTCCGTGTTGGGTTTGAATGTCGAACTCGCTGCTGACAAATGAATGTTGAACTCCGTGCTGACAAATCTGTAACAAATCCGTAACAGAACGAATGTCGAACGCCGAACTACGAACTCCGAGCTAACTTCTCACACCTTCGCGATTACTGGGCTTGAGTAAACTTCCAATGCAATAACAGTGGTCAGATGTTTCAGGCCGAAGGGTTGTCAGTTCAGCATATAAGATCTTACTTGCACCACTGTGTGTACATGTGTCATTGAAAGTCATTTAATTTCTTAGCTTCGTCCGTTTGATGTGGACATCATACACTGGGCAATCCCGTGTATTGGAGGTTTCTTAAATATCATTCCTTCTGTCTGGGGTGACTCTAAATAACCTAAGATACTGTTTAGATGAGTCATTAAAAATAATTCAGTTCGCGAAGCCACTGTTTAGCAAATACTGTGCTAATAAGTTGTGCTAATACTTATCACTTCTACCCACTGTGTCGGTTTTTATGACACCAGTTTGTAACTCTCTATAATGAAACCATCCATATTCTAGGAGAAAACTGGTCATCGTACATAGCTGTAAATCGACCTCGGAAATGGAGCTTTCTTGTCGCCAATAGGTGGTTGAAAGTAATACCTAGTAACAAGTAGATATGAACCTTGACATGTATCTCAATTGCAGGTGGAAAAGTGCGAAAAGTTCACAATTGCACACATACCGCATCAACCAATTACCTGAAGCCTAAAATTGCGGCGATACAAGTTTCTTCCAATATCTCAAGCAGATTTTTATTTATGAAAAAACACACGAAAAATGCATGACCTTGGCCTTGCATGACCTTGGCCTTGAAAATACAGAAGCAAATATAGTAAGCGACACATCCTCTGGCGAGTGTACATACATGGTACATACATGGTACATAGGTACATACATGGTACATACATGGACATCAAGTTAAATCCAAATGTATGCCAATCAAGTTTGTGTCGTTTTTTAAAAAAAAAGAAAATTCTATCTAACTGTGGGTGAACTCCAGTGACATTACTCTAACTACTACAGGCTCGGTATGTAACTATATCAGGGAAAATATCCTATAACAGGAAAATCACAATTATATTATGAATGATACAGGAAGAGAGTATATGTTTCATCATAAAACCTATAGTGACAATATAGTTTCCGATTGCTAGATATAAAATTGGTAAAAATGAGTATTAAATGTTGCTTTATGTTCAGACAAAAAAAAGTTTGAATGCAATGAATTTGCCCATACTGTAATAACGATGGTCACATGCAAATGAGGTTCTAGAAGCACCTTTTTTGATTTCAAACTAAGGATTTTGATAAAGGACATACATAAATATAAATGGTTAAACTTTTCTCATTTTACAGAAATACATGGCATAGTATAACCACCGAGCAGTATTAATGACTATAGTAATCTAATTATTGTTTCTTTCTATTGGTAACGCTCTGAAAAGCTATCAAATAAGGTAAACACATAAAAGAACATCAACTTATTTAGTAGAGGTGTGTGTAGGTGTGGGAGGGTTGGTGATGATGAGGTGTAGGAAGAACAAAAAAAATACTTGTGGGGACGTTTCGTTTATATGTTTAAATTCTAGTTGATGAGTTGTCACCATTGATATGCAAATGATGTGCTTTGTAACACCTTTGTAACACCTTTGTTATACCTTTGTAACACCTTTGTAACACATTTGCTTGTTAAAGGTACACAAGTAGATATAACAGTCGAACAGGAAACATAGAATTCACAATCGTGAACGCTCGGCCAATCCCGTCATTCTTCGGGATCCCGCCTCGTCTGTATCACGGCGCTTCGGTATGTTCAAAATCTTGACATTTTGATCGGCGGAAGGCAATCACAGAAAATAGTGCACTGTTGGTATGTCAACAATATGGCCGCCAGCCACACGTGTTGATGTATAATTTGCGTTGAGTGATTGTTTTTTACAATGCATATGAAGGTTTTATCACTTATTTCATGTAAAAAAAACTATTGATGGAGCAATCGGCTGAATGACATTGCAAAATGTTGATGATAATTTTGATTTTGAATGCAAATTTGTTTTGGCGGGAATCTAAGGCGCGATGACGTAACCAAAATGTAAACCTGCGTATTACATTCGTGTTACATTCGAGTAAAGCTGCGAAGCAGTGTACGAGATGTTGCAAATGATAGCCTTCAAAGACAAGAGTCAACAAACAACTCGCATAGAAACAAACAGCAATTACTACGATAAATAAAGACAAGGTACGTATATGACATGGCAAACATAAAAGGGTTGACAATAGGGCTATCGTCTTGGAACGGGCAGTGGCAAAAAAGGTCATTGTGGTTTCTACGAGGGGCATTCTGAAAGTTCTATAACTGGTTCCGCTTTAGGAATATAACTAAAAATGACTAGTTCAGGCCTTAGAAATACTCCCCTTAGATCTGTACAAATATTTGCAGATGTCTTATCTAAAAATGCCTTTTTTATAGTCGCTTGTACCTATGGCACTGGGCATTGAAATAGCGCTCTACAGATGGCCGTGAGAGTCTCGAACCGACGTCCCCTTAAGCACTATTTGATGGGAAGATTTAACCAAAAGTCACAGGGTAACATATCTGGCCTATATGCAGGGTGCGGTAAAGTTTTAATTCCCTGTGTCTCCAAATACTCCTGTACGATGGCCGACTTGTGCGACAGTGCGTTATCATAGACGAGACTCAGTCCACGCACCCCACCCAAGTACGTGGACGGACGTGTTTAATGTCGATCGACAGTAGGCGGAACCTTTTCGGCGTAGTAATTTCCTGTGACAGCGGTGTGTTTATTGACAGGAATCTGAGCTACAATTCCACTAGCACCAATGAACAATGGATACAAAACAGGTTTTACGAACTTGGTTCTCTCACCATTTTCTCCGACCCAAAGTTTTTTATTCTCTTTGCATTCGGGTTCAAGGAATGATATCTCTGTGTCATCACCCGTTACTATTTCAAAAAGGCACTTATTGTCGCAATCTTAATACATTTGTAAAAGTTCCGCAGCTTTATTCTCGCGTTCCTCCTTTTGCACTTGCGTTCACAAACGGGGTATCCATCTCGTGCATATTTTCCTGAGTCCTGAGTCTAAGTATTTGTTTCAAAATCACAAACACTGCACACCCCCACCCCCACCCCCCTCCACACACACACACACACACACACACACACACACCGAACTAATGCCATTTATTTCAGAAATTTCCTCCACTGTGTCTCTGGCCTCTGCTTTGATTATTTATATTACAACAACAACCTAATTTTCAGTGTATGCCGTAAATGGACGACATTGGCGAAGATCATCTTCAACAGTGTCCCTACCCTACTTAAGTCATCGCAACCACCTAGTAAATGATAAAGCAGCACTCCCATAAACATAAGTCCGCTTTAATATCCATTGGCGAACATAATAGCGAACGAATTTGTATATACACTCCTTGCTCTCCTTCGCCATGACTCTTAATTCCACACTCATCACAGTCAACAGTGAAAAACACACCATATACTATCCACAATCGGTTACGAATGCGCGAAGTTATTGATCCAGTTGCGGAACTTTTAAAATGCTCCTCGCAGAGTGCACCAAAACTTAATCGTACACTACTGTCATCCCAATAAAACTAGACAGTGTAAACAAAGAAATCCTAGCCAAGCTATATCCTGTAACAAACTAGGCAGAATTAGTAGGCAATATAAGTATAACACAAAGATGATCATGTATATATGAATATAAAAAGTCTAGAAAGACACAGTGTAAGTACTCAATGTCTCGGCAGAAGCCAGTGCAACAAGAAAATAAAACAATAAGGCACGACTGGACAAGCTTGGAGACACACATCAAACGTAAACGTCCTCTCATTATTTAGGTAGACGTCATCATAGGGTCCACAATATGTCCGGTCATCACATAATCAGGAAATCCAAGTGGCAAATTTTAAATGTGACAATCACTTAACATGCAGTGCGTTGAAAATTGAGAGGGCCATAATTTCTCTTGATAAACTTTTTAGCATGTTTAATACAGATTTATGAAAGTGATCGTGACCAAGTATCTAACGAAGTTTGTAAATCACTTCAAAATAGGAGTCAGGTCACGATAATCCTTGTCGCAGAAGAGTTCTTAAATTACTTTTATATTTTAAAAGCAGATCAGGGTTACGACAATAACATGTTGCAAAGGTTTTGCGAAGTTTATAAAGGTAGCATTGATGGAGTAGTTTTTATTTACACAAAGCTTACGAGTATTAAAGTCCTTAACTCGTCATAAATCAACTATCTATCCAAAACAAACGGTATGGAGTTCAGTATCAATATACCTTCAGACATTTCATGATCATCTAGTGATATCATTTTTTTTTAACCGGAAATAACCCTAAATGTGGTATACAGTATGTAGGCCAAACTGGTCGATCCATGAAAGTTCGTTTTCGTGAATATTTGTATAAAATGCGTCAATCTAAACGATTTAAAAACTTTCTTTATACACAATTTAGGGACTCGGGGCATTCTATAAATGATGATAGCATTCATCCTGTGGAATTCATAACAAAGGATACAAGACACTAGCTAGACATATTGCTGAGCTGAAATGGATAAAACAATTACAAACTCCTTATCCATTAGGTCTAAATGATAACATTTATAAGAAAGGAAATATTTCAAAATACTCCTGATATATATGCATTCAGCATAGTGTCTATTCGTAAGCGTAAACGGCGGTCGCAAGGTCGTAGAAAAAAAAACTAATTAAAACGTAAATTTAATAAATTTGTTGCTTTTGCAGAACTTAAAAATATTTATAAAAGATCTGGTAGACACGCGCTCCTTTAATAGCAGAGTTGTCAGTCTGTCGTTTTCTTGTTTACAGAAGCTTGATGAAGAAGCGGATGCCATTTATATCCGTACTAATCCGCTTTACGATGTTGCGTCTGTAATCCAAAGCTATACGCAGCATATATTACGTCCACAGAGACCATCAAATAATTCAAACAAAGGCATCGATTTCATTCATTTAGCTAGTGCGTTTAGTGACAGGCGTGTAACTGACAAAATTCCGAAATATTTCAAAACTATTGAGTTTCCTGTTATATGTTACAAGTATAGGAAATCAACAAGAAATCTTATTTCAATTGTAATATGATAGTTTCTGATCTTGAAATCGAGACTTCTAATCCCACTGATTGAGAATGTCAGAATTCTAAAAAAAAATGTTAAGAACCTGCCGGTCATATTCTCACTGGCAATCTTGATATTATTAAGGATAAAAGGATCAATCAACTTATTGGCAAAGGTCCTAAGTATCGCCTTCCATCGGATATTGATTTTAATGCCTCTAGTAATGAAATTGCGGATTCATTAAAAAAGTTTTGTACTAAATGGTGTCAACGCGAAATTGCAGATAAAAATGCACTTACTAACCTGGATGAAATCTTTTTTGAAATTATCGAACTACGGATACAATTTTATGAGTCTAATTCCACTCTGCTTCCACGACGGCCATCTCACAATTTACGTCACCGAAGAAGGGAATTCAGAATCTTCATACTAAATTTGCTCTAGTTCTTGCAGACAAAGCCTCAAACAATATCAGTATTGTCTGACGACTGCACTATATCATTATTTTGAATGCAGAGCTAGTGAGCACTTCTGCTTATCTAACCAAACCATTGCGGGAGAAGGATATGCGAGTCTCCCAGCAAGTGTGTTGTTTTTTTGGAGACTATGAAGGTTTCTGTAAATTTTAAGCATAATAAGCCCCCTACTATGTACTGGATTCCCAAACTTCACAAAACCCACACAAAGCAAATTATAGTTCATGTACCACTACTAATGTATCTAAACTGTTGACCTCCTGCCTTTCCACGATTAAAGAACGTGTTGTAAAATATTGCGAAAAGGTGTTTGACAATTCAGGAATCAATCTGTTTTGGTGAATCAAAACCTCCGGAGAAATTCCTTGATAAGTTTCATGCCTCTACTAAAAGCACTATATTTATCCACCAGAGCTCACGTTGAATAAAGCCAACAGTTCGGATTCCAGCATTCCTCTATCTTCATCTCTCGAATTAGGGGCTGGCGTGGCGCAGTCGGTAGCGCGGCGGATTTGTAACCGGAGACCCCGGGTTCAATCTTCCGTGGTGCCACTGAGTTCCGTCGGTGTGTTCTTGGGCAAGACACTTTACCTTAGCCTCGTCCGTCGGATGGGGACGTAAACCGGGCGGTCCCGTGTATCGGTCTATCTTCCGAGCACGTTAAAGAACCATAGCAATCTATTCGATAATAAGAGTAGGGCAGGTTCCCGGATTCCTATGTATCCTTCCCCTCTCCCTGGGGCGGCTCTAAATAACCTATACTGTGTTGATGAGCCGTTAAACAACATTCAATTCAATTCAATCCATCTCTAGAATTCAAATGATTACATACTTACTAAAATATATGATGAAAGAGATGGCTTTAACTTTGGCATTGTTAACTATCCACATTTAGATGGGGACGTACCTCGTGCTATATCATACGGGCTGTATACCTTCCAGCTAATTCGTTTTGCAAGGGCATGTAACAATGTTCAGGATTGCAATTATTGAAATCTAGTTATTACCAGTAATCTTCTTCAGCAAGATTTAAGTTATCATAAACTACGTGGATCTTTCTCAAAGTTCTATCGCCGCAGCGAAAACCTGCCGGAAAATTACAACACCAACCTAAACACACTTCTGCGACTAGGAATATCACAGCCGTTATTCTGTGGCGCGAAGTGATCTATAAACTTCGAAAATTAAAGAAGGAGTCTGACGGATCATTGTTTATTTGAAGTCTGTGGTCGACAAACTAAGTTAAAGTAGTCAGCAATTGAATTGCAACTATTAATAACTATTAAAAATCCGTGGTCGATTAATAGGCATGTAACTCTGTACTAATATTCACATTATATGGTATATGTTTATCATACGGATAACAAGCTGTTTTATTTAACCCATGCGAATTTAATATGATGTTTTAAGGAAATTGTGATGAATTGTAATTGATTTATGTAAGGAAGTGCTATATATACGCCTTCTCATTGTATCAGCTGAGTTGAGATATTTATAGTTGGACGTGTATTGTTTGTAATACCTACACTGTTGCCATTCTTTGTGAAAGTGTATGTGATATCCTCACGGGATTTTAAGCCTATTGGAAATTTAAAATAAAGATATATATATACATCTAACGGTAGCTTTTATACTAGTATATACTGGGTTTGTATATAATGGGTTTACCAATGAATGACAGTCATTTTATCTTACGGAGAACAGTATTCATCCGATATAGAAAGGAGGACATCCTACACAGTATATGTTGATTTTCAAAAAAGGCGGAAAATGTGTATTGACTGCTTGGTGTATGAAAAGTCACCAACTTTGATTGAAAGAAGAATCACTTAACCGACGAGAAATCCAAACTTGAAAAGGTTACGTCCTCTCTAAACGAGTTTGAAAGTGAACTCGTATAGTTAAAAAAAAAAAAAAAGATAGGACTTAGTCGGACTTGTTTGCAGGTTGCCACGATGGTTATGTGATCTACATCAATTACTCGTGAAAGTAGATATAAAAGTCGAACAGGAAATGTAGCATTCAAGGACCACAGTAAACCACAAACAGGCACAGAAGCAAACAACAACTACAAAGATGATTAAAAGGCTAGATATAACATCACAAACATAAAAGGGTTGACAATAGGGCTACCGCCTTGGAACGGTCAGAGGCAAAAAGGGCAGCTTGGGTTTACACCAGGTTCTACGGAGCAACAAACCTCACTCTTAGCCTATTGTCATCCCAGTAAACGGGATAGTGTAAAGAAAGATATCACCGTTAGGTTATATTCCCTAACAAACAAAGCCGCAGTAATAGGCAATATAAACAAAACAAATAAATGATCATGCATGTATAATATAAAGAAAACAAAAGCCTAGAAAGCCACGAAGTAAGTACTCAGTGACTTGACAGAAGCCTGAGCAACAAGAGATCAAACCGTTAAGGGTACCATAGGACAAGACTTAAGATAAACATCAAAAGGTACCGTCCTATAGGGATTTAGGCAGAGTGTCCACAAACTGTCGCACAATCAACGAGGAATGCATAGTTAACATCCAAAATGATAGGGTCATAACCTCTTTCGATAAACCTTTTAACGAGTTTTATCAATATTGTATGAAAGTGATTATGACGAAGGATTTTATGAAGTAAATATGTAAATCACATCACCACAGAAGTCAGGTTGTGGTAGTCCTTGTCGCAGAAGAGTTCTTAAATTACCTTTATATTTTAAAAGTAGATCAGCGTTAATAAGATTTTGCAAAGGTTCTTCGAAGTTTATGGTAACGGTAGCCATGCTGGAGTAGTTTTTAGATTAACAAATAATATGAATAATAAAGTCCCTAACACGACTACAAGCTCTAGAAAAACGAATAATTTGAAAAACATAGACTCCATAAGAAGTAGATCGGGGAATATCCCCATCTAAGTGGGGCTAATTAATAATATCAAAATTAAAATCTTGTCACAGATTTTACTAATTATTTCGCCATTTTCAATGGAGAGATGTAAATCAAGGAAAGAAGCGACAGTATCAGAAATGTTAGCTTTGTTGAGTTGAAGTTCCTTAGGATAAATAGTATTAACAATAGTAGAATAGAAACGATTGTCAATGGTCAATATGCCATCCAGATACCGAGAGATGTCATAAAGGCTTCAATTACATCTGCCTGAGTGAAAGAATCAACATGAAATCTCTTTCATAGCAATACACAACAACAAATCTGCGACAAGAGGTGCACAGTTCGTACCCACAGGGATACCAACAATGTGTCTATAACCCTACGGTAGTTCCGTACCTGACGAAAAGATTATCTGATATGAAAATGAGTGTTTCACAAATTTCTTGGCAAGTCCAACTATCGCAATTTTCTAAACTGTCGTTTGCAAAAAACGCTTTAATATTTGAAACAATATGGAAAGAGAAATGGTTTTGACACGGCATAGAGCGCGTGAAGAAAATGACAATTTGCAAATGGAACAAGAAAGAGAAATGCAAATACAAAGAGACTTAGAAATGTCAAGAAATGCAGATTGCAATAATATGAGTGAAAAATGCAATGATGAGCATAATTATACAATGTGTAATGAGCAACCTGCTGCTGGTACAAGCTCATTTTTTCAAATGAATAGAGGTGATGTGGTAAATCATGAAACGGTGCAATCAAATCATACAAATGCACAAAACAAAGATATAAGCCGGACTATATCAAACATTGAAGCAAAAGTGAACAGCTTGGAAAGCTCTTTGATAAGCGTTACTCAAGAATTATCAAATGCTATCAAGAATCTAGACATAAAGGGCTATAGAAAAAGGTCACAACAAAGGCCAAATGGCCATACAAATAGTCAGAGAATAAGAATTGATAGCGATAGTGAGAGTGAATATGATTCAGAAAATATCCTATCAAGTTCATCTAATCCTGTATCAAGGAGAAACAAAAACAGCCCTAAGCTACCCCACTTTAATGGTAAAGAATCCTGGAAAGTATGGTTTAACAGATTTGAAGATGTTGCAAATAGGCAAAATTGGACCTCTGAGGAGAAATTGGACGAATTGCTACCTAGATTACAAGGTGCAGCTGGAGAGTTTGTATATGGGCAATGAAACAATGTCCAATTATAGGTCACTATGTAAAGAACTTACAAACAGGTTCAGAGTTGTTGAAACTGCAAACACATTTTGGGTTCAGTTTAGTCATAGAAATCAAAAGCACGGTGAAACCGTAGAAGAGTATGCTGCAGAATTAAAGAAATTATATGATAAAGCGCATGTTAAAAGAGATAAAGATACAAGGCGAGAAGACCTGTTAAGAAGGTTCTTAGATGGGCTGATTGACGATAAAGCTAGATTTCATGTTGAGTTTATTAAAGAACCAAATGATATAGATGAAGCCGTTTTTCAAACAGTATGTTTTCAAGAAACAAAACACAAAATGCGCTCATCTGATGAGAAAGTTAGATACACACATGATACTGATGATGACAGTGAGATTGCTAGAATGGCCCCTGGAAACAAAGCAAGAATAATTCAAAAAGAGGTACCCAAAATCCAAAATAGTCCATCATCAAACACAGAAACTAATGATTTACAGAAATTCAGAGAAATTGTGCGCTCAAAGTTAAATGCACTAGCTTCGAATCAATCAACACCGTACACAGGTGTATATGATAACGTGCAAAACAAAAATGGATATAATTCATTCCGTAATAACAAGTCACAAGGTTATTCTCAGAGAAATAGAAACACACAAGGCAGACACTGTTACTTTTGTCACGACCCTTCACACATAAAAAGAGACTGTCCAAAATTAATCAACACACAGGGTCAATGCCTATATCAAGGACAAAATCAGTACCAGGGTATAGGCCAACTTCAAGGTCAAGGCTTGTATCAAGGTCAAGCACAAAATCAAAATCAGGGCCAATCCCAAAATCAAGGTCAAGGCTTGTATCAAGGTCAGGCACAAAATCAAAATCAGGGCCAATCCCAAAATCAAGGTCAAGGCTTGTTTCAAGGTCAAAGCCAAAACCAAGGTCAACCCCAAAGTAATGTTAGAAATCAAGATTTAAACTAGACAGGACTGACTCCAGTGGCCGAGAGAAAGTCCAAAATAGCAATGGCCAATTAGGTACAAGATCTTAAAACCAATTAGAAGAGGTTTGCCAATGTCAGAAAGTATTTATATATCAGGAACTGTACATGGGGTACATGTCAATTATGTTTTGGATACAGGTGCAGAAAAAACAGTACTTTCTGAGAAAATTTATAACAAGATAAGAAAATCAGAAAAGCCAAATTTGTATAAAAAGGGCAAACTATTACATGCTGGTGGGGAACCGATCAAAGATTTTGGAAAATGTGAGGTTGATCTTAAAATAGACAATTACAGAATCAAAAGTGAAGTCATAGTAGCTGATATTAGAGATGATGTTCTGTTAGGAATGGATATTTTGAAAGGCAAACATGGTCAACCAGCTGATATTATACTTAGTCAGGGTAAAATTGTCTTAGAAGGGGTAGAAATCAAATGTCAGCATTACACAGATGCAAAAGTAAGAAAGGTCACTGCAGCTGACCACTACGTCATTCAAGGTCACACCGAGCAAATTATTGATGCATACGTTGAAAGATGTGAAATGGATGATATTCGAGACTGTGCTGATATAGTTATTGAGGCTTCCGATAGTTTTAAGGAGAAATACCCAGTTATGATCGCTTCAAGCTTAGCAAATATAAATAGCTTACCCACAGTCAAGGTCAGAATAATAAATCCATTCCCAAATGATGTTTTAATAAATCAGGACACTGTTCTTGGAACAGCTGAATTTATCAATATCGAAGCAGTAAAGATACTTGATCAAGAAAATGTCAGTGATGAAAACATATTTGCAGTACGAAGGCTTCCATTCGAACACAATTCTGAAAGCGCAATTCTGAGAAATATTACGCAAAATGTAAAAGGCTCAAAACACATTGCAAGTAACTTAAAGTCTTTAGATGATCAAATTCCAGACCACTTGAAATCTCTATATAAAGGTTCAGTGGAGGGTAAAAATCAGGTTGAAAAACAAAAATTAGCTGAAATACTTATAGAATACAATGATGTTTTCTCAAAAGATGACAATAATCTAGGTATGACACACTTCGCAGAACATGAAATCGATACGGGTAATGCAAAACCAATCAAGCAACGTTTCCGTCGCGTACCGCTTGCTTTTGGAAACGAAGAAAAAAAGGCCATCCATAAACTTCTGGAACAGGGTGTAATCAGGCCTTCAAATAGTCCTTGGGCAAGTCCCTTAGTTCTTGTAACTAAAAAAGATGGAACAGTTAGGCCCTGTGTTGATTATCGATTACTTAACAAGCTCACAAGGGTTGATGCATTTCCAATACCGAGAGTCGATGAATGTATAGATTCGGTCGCTGGTGCAAACATTTTCTCAACTCTCGATTTAACATCAGGTTATTTTCAAGTTCCTCTTCGTGAGTGTGACATTCCGAAGTCTGCTTTTACTTCAAAACATGGTTTATTCGAGTTTACTTCTATGCCGTTTGGTATGACCAATAGCGGGGCCACTTTTCAAAGAGTTATGGAACTCGCACTCAAAGGACTACAATGGCAAACATGCATAATATACATTGATGACTGTATTGTATATGGTTCAAACTTTGATGAGCATGTTCAGCGTCTCTGTGAAATTCTAGAGCGTTTCAGACAAGCTAATCTGAAATTAAAAGCAAAAAAATGTGAGTTACTTTAAGATGAAGTTACATTTCTGGGTTACAGAGTAAATGCACAAGGTTTCAAGCCTGACCCATGCAATGTTGCAAAAGTACTAGAATGGAAAGTACCAGAAAATGTTACAGAGGTAAAGCAATTTTTAGGACTATGCTCCTACTACCGAAAACATGTGAGAAATTTCAGTTCTATTGCCAAACCCCTATTTGATTTGACAAAAAAAGAAAGTTCCCTGAAATGGACTCAAGAATGTCAAGTAGCATTTAATGCCCTAAAAGGTGCTCTCACTAGTCCTGAAGTAATGACACTACCAAGAAATGATGGTATTTTTATTTTAGACTGTGACGCTTGCGATTTTGGTATTGGTTCAGTTTTAGGTCAAATACAAAACGGACAAGAAAAAGTAGTCGCATACGCAAGCAGATCTTTAAGTCGCGCCGAAAGGAATTTCTGTGTCACAGACAAAGAATTACTCGCAATACGCTATTTTGTGGAGAATTTCAGACATTATTTGATGGGTCGTGAATTCAAGGTCAGGTCAGATCACAGAGCATTACGTTGGTTATTCAGTCTTAAATGTCCAACTGGTAGAATAGCGAGATGGATCGAAATCTTATCAGGTTACACATTCGGCGTAGAATACCGACAAGGTATAAAACATGGTAATGCAGATGGGCTCTCGCGATGTCCCAACCCTAAAGACTGTCAATGTCCAGAAGTAAATTCAGAAGAAATGCTTAAATGCGGTCCATGCAATAAATGCAGAAAACGTGCCTATGAAATGGAGTCAAAATTAAATAAAGATGAGCCAGTTAACTGCCGAAAGGTCAATCTAGAAAATAGAAAGGTCAAGGTCATAGAACACAAAAGTGTAGAATTGAACCGACTAAGTTTAATTTCCATATGGCTCATTATCAGTACACTTATGTCAAATGCATGGCTAAAAATCAATACCATTTGTAAAATTTCAATGGCAAAGGTCAAATATTGGTCAAGGTCAAAAGTCAAGGTCACTGACAAGTCAGGTCAAATACACACAGAGAAAACAGTGTCAGGGTTATGGTCCTATATTACAGCTATATGCTTGTTATTTATTAGTACAAGAACCACAGTGTCAAAGGTCAAGTGGATACAAAGGTCAATATCCAAGGTCATGCAGTCCATCATATTTATAATATGGACTACTTTAAAATCATTTAAGAATTTTTGCACAGATACGGTTGATCTATTTTGTAGATCTGTAAGTACAAGGTCGCAGACTGGTTTTCTGGAAAATGATGTACCATGGTCAAATGGATATAGTTTAAAAGATCTGCGGAATTTGCAGATGGAAGATAAAGATATTGGGCAAGTTCTAAATTGGTTAGAAGAAGGGGAAAACCCTACTGTAAATGTCGCTAATATGAGTTTAGCAACACGTCATTATTTACATTGCTGGGATGCACTGGTGTTAAAGAATGGATTGTTAATGAGACATTTTCATAAGAAAGACGGTTCAGGGTCTTTCTTACAGTTTGTTACTCCCAAAAAGTTACAAAGGGATATACTATATCAAATGCACAATGCTATATTGTCTGGTCACCTTGGTAGAAAAAAGACTAGGGAAAAACTATTACAAAGGTACTACTGGTATGGTGTCAGAGAAGACATCTATTTGTGGATTGAACAGTGTGATAACTGTGCAGCTAATAAACCGTTGTCATTGAATCCAAAAGCTCCACTAGGAAGTTTATCTGTAGGCAATGTATTGGACAGACTCTCAACCGATTTTCTAGGTCCACTTCCTCATACGCCTCGAGGAAATAGGTATATTTTAACCGTGACAGATCATTTTTCGCGGTGGGTGGAAATATTGCCAGTACCTGATCAAACTGCAGAGACAACAGCTAGAGTAATATTAAACGAAGTCATAGCACGGTATGGTTGTCCGAGGACCCTTCATATTGATCAAGGTAGTAATTTTGAGAGCAGAATATTTACTGAACTTTGTCAGCTTCTTGACATAAGGAAAACAAGAACGTCAAGTAAGAATCCTCAAGGCAATGGTCAAATTGAACGCTTTAACAAAACATTGACTAGAATGATAAGGGCATTTCTTTGATAATCAAACTGATTGGGATTTGAATATAGGTTGTTTAGCAGCGGCCTACAGAGCCACTCCAAATGAAACTACCAAAATGACCCCAAATTTGCTCATGTTAGGTCGTGAAGTCCGTTTGCCAGCTGAAATAGCATTCGGTAGTCAAGCAAATAACAATGAAGTAGTATCTTCTTATGGGCAGTATGTCGTGAAATTAAAAGAAAAAATGCAAAAATCACATGAAATATGTAGAGAACACATTGGAAAGGCAGCAAAACGCCAAAAGGATTTGAGTGAATCGAGCAAATCATTTAATCAGTACAAAGCTGGTGATATAGTATGGTATCTCAATATAAAGAGAAAAGAAGCAGTATGCACAAAGTTAGTAGTGCCCTATACAGGTCCATTTCTTGTCCAAAAGAAAATTAGTGACCAAAATTATGTGTTACAATTTTCAAAATCTATGTCAGATGTTAAAGTAGTACATCATGATAAGCTAAAACCTTATAAAGGGTCAGCACCACCAAAATGGGTTCTGAATAAATCATTAAAGTAAAATCCCCACAGATGGATATAAAAGCTTAAAATGCAAAATTGTCGCAGTTGATATAAGGATAATTTAGATGCACGCTAGTTAATATTGAATGTGAATATGTATATCTATTCATATTGATCGCGAGTGTTGTATAATAATACTGTACAGAAAATATTTATTATATGAAATTGTTCATAAATATGAAATACAGTTATATTAAATTTTGAATGCATGTTTCACTTTTAAAATGAGTAGATGTATGCATGTGTATTAACACAAGTTTGACAAAATATAAATATAATGTAAAAAGTGTATATAAAGCATATACAGCTTACATGTATATAATAAATATAAAAAAAATAATGAAAAATCAAGTGAAAGCATTACTTGAGTAGTACAGATTTAAAAATATAAATTAAGTAAATATCATATATGTCATATAGTATATGACCCAGGATTCACCTATATTTCACTGTATTTGCAGAACGTCAGTGATGTTCCCCAACACTAGACCCATTAATATGATGAGCGAGGCAGACTTTAGGTTCGTGAACAACAGAGGCAGGGTGTATGAATGTCGAAGGTGTTCGTCTGACAAATATCAAGGAGAGAGATCTAAAGTCATGCTACATGTCTACAGGAAGCATACGGCTCTGGACAGTTTGCCTTTTTATTGTTCTATATGTAAGCTTGTGACGACATCACAGTCAGATCTGGAACGACACGTCGTAAGGAACAATTACGCTCCACATAGGGCTACAGTGGAAGTATGTTGGCAAACGGTGAGGAGGTAAACGAGCATGGTAGCCCCCTCCAGAATCTGAAACATTATATTCCTGGAGAGCTGGATATGAAAAGGTTAAATAAAGAAGAGAGTGGGGATATCTTTCTGAACAGAAAAAAACAATCAGTGGTAAATGTGGACATACTTCAAAGTGCTATGAATGAAGCTGACATTCAGACAACGTCCTTAACATCAGACAAAACTGAGTATATATGGAATGAAATGCTGGAAGGGCATCGATTATCTCCATTTGCTTTCCATGAGTCACCCTTTCCAACGCCCAAACGGGGAGCTCCGTTCAAGACACCTGTAGTGTGTAAATCACCAACTGTAGTCTCCTCCTATAGCAGCTCATCAACGTCAAGCTCATCAACTTCAAGCTCATCAACGTCAGCCTCTTCATCGTATAAAGATGAGATGAAAGCAGAGGAACAGCACTTGAGAAATGAAATTAAAACAATGGGACTTGCTTTAGGACAACTGATTCATGAAATGAAAGAACTTACTAACAAAATTGGAGAAAATCAATCAAAACAGCTGGCTCAGCCAAGTGCACTACATCACCATAGTCCTAAAAATAACTTTAGACCGCACTACAAGGAAAACAGACCAGTTCCCTACTACAACAACTACCAGGTGCCACGCCAGATGCCACATCAGAAGCCACAGCAGAAGCCACGCCAGAACACTCATATTAGATTTTAGAAATATAGTAATAACAGTCGAAATTTGTGTTAGACATATTAAGAGTTAGGATTATAATAGATAAACAGAGATTCTTTTATTTTATACTAAATTTGTTAACAAATATTAAAACATAAACTTTTAATTCTACGATCTACAAGTAATGCATTTCACAAAGTATATTCCATATTGTTAGTTGTATTTAATATATAGAACCTTAATCTCTTGATCATCACTAGTTTCTAAACGGTAATGTTTAAAGGTAACTTCTACAGTTGTATTATGCTTTAAGATACTGTTGAAGCTTTCATGTAAATTTGTACCTGAGCAAATGTTATTGTTACTGAGTATATGCATAGTTTTTTGTTATATATTAAAATTTAAGGTTATTTGAGGTAATACTTAAGATGTTTATGCAGTTGAGACATGATGATGTTTTGACTGTTTACTGTCATATAGTTGATATAATATGAAAAATAGACATTCGCATTAACATGAATTGTTGTATATTGTTGAACTTAAGAGTTAAGATTATTTCTGAATATGTGCATTAATTCGGAATACTTACTTCTGTGAGTTTAAAGAGATGTTGATGTATAAAAGTTTGTTTTTGTGAGGACACAAAATAGTTTAAGGGAAGGGTAATGTGAACCCTTGGTTCTGTCCAATATAACTATTTAGTATGTTAATCATACTAATTGCTTCATTATTCAAATTTACCGCTATTTAAAACATAAGTGGGTGGGGTAACAATTAAGTGTAACATTGTATTTAAGAATTCAACTTTATCTCGAATTGTCAACAGTTAAACCTCGTTGAAATTGATGTTTACATCTTAGTTAACCGATAGGATTACCTGGAATTCGTTGAGGTATCTTGTTTACATCGTTAATCGTTATTCCGTGTTTTATGTAGGAATAACACATGTTTATTTTATCACGACTAACTCGCCAGGGGGCGCCTTATATCGACTACGTCACAGGAGGGCGTGAGCACAGGAGGGCGTGAGAGTTTAAATTGTAAACAAGAAGGCTGAAAGGTTTTGTGTCGAAGGTATATCATATTGCGGAGATTGATTTCTTCTACTCACCACGGGTACTTTATGTATTAAGTATTTGTCTTGTATCAAATGGTAAAATTATTATTACTTTCATTCAACTGTATTGAGATTTCTGTGGAATTCTGCCGAATTCTGCCAGCATCATTCTGGTAGTCTGCGACTCCGCAGAATTTTGGCTGAATTCTGCGTGCCGCGGGATTTGGAACATTGGCACTATATAAGCTTGGATTTTGTCAGTTCAAAAGAGAACGATTGGGTCAGTAAAACTGGGTAGTCTATATTTTGGGTATGTGTTCTGTGGATTTGGGCTAAATTATAAATAGAATCATTTGAGATTTACCAGTTGAATGTAAAGGAATTTAGAAAGTATATTTGTCTTTATGAAAAGATATTCACAATATTTTTAGGAATCAAATTACGTTGAGTTAGAAATGTTTCTAGATCTATAAGATAAATAAATTATCATTACGATTAAACTGTAAAAACTAGATTTGGTTGTTATTTTATCTTTGTGGTTAAACCGCCTCCGAAAAACATGAAAGTCGCCACAACATCCTCTAGGCTCAGTAGCCTGGTCCCTTGCAACAGCTGATGGCAATTTAGTTAGAACTGACAAAGCCAAATTGCTCTACTGCTTAGAAGTATCAGTTGAAGCAGCTACTCAGAAACCTACTGAATATACTGTATATGTGTGTGAAGGTAATACAACACCTCACAGTCAGCCTGGTACGTTTGACGATTTGACAGAGCTGATATCTGACGTACTTGCCAAAGGACATTGAGTCGACTTTGTGACAGACACTTGCGTCCCTAGATATATCAAGTAGTTTGAGTGCAAGAGGCGATGTGAAACCCCAACTTTCATGTTGTCAGGGCTGAAAACGAAGACCTATTGCGATTTGAAGAGTTATCACGACAATATGACACAATTCATTATTTAAAGAGTTATCGCGACAATACGACACAATTCATTAATCTTATTTGCGGCCAGTGGAAAACGGACAGATATGCACCAAACCTCCAAGGCCATGAAACCTACTTTGTCTGGTAAAAAATGTCCCCGGTTTACCATTGCAGATGACATATCTGTCATTGCTGATGATCAGTAAGATCATAGAATGAAGCAGACATCTGACTGAACATATCCCTATCAATCTTCACCAACATCAGAAGCAATCGTGATGTGTTCAATCCTGACACAGACATACTGATCCTCCTTTCAAATTTTTTTTCAGTAATACAACCGTAACTATGTCATGTTCTGATATTTTCTCTTTACTACTGACACTACATTGCTTTATAAGCTGTGTTACAACCAGTGACTTTGTAGGGAGAGGCAATGTTGTCCCATTTAAGACGATTAAAAAGCACAGAGAGTTTGTGTAAAGTTGGATTGCTCGAACAGCAGCATGAATTTTTGTCAAGTTTTTATAATCATGCAATTGAACATGCACACGTTCAAGTGTGTTTGTGGCACTATACTGACCAACATTAACCAGACCTACCAGATGCTGAAACAAATGAGAGAAGATAAAGTTATCGAATTTGACTGGACTCTTGGTGATATTGCATCACAACAGTTGTTTGACATCATGTTCAAAGAGCCTGACACTGAAGAAGGAAGCGATAATCGGCGGGAAGATATGGAAATATAGATATAAAAATTGAACAGGAAAAGCAGCATTCAAGGACGCCAGTCAACCACAAGCCAACAAACTGACTGATATTGAGTTTGAAGAAAGTGATGACAATGTATAGAGAAATTATGAACTCAAATGATGTAATATATATTTCCATGAAAATGCATGATATCTCATAGAGCTATACATTTATATTTGTTAGTAACGTAAGTAAAATAGTATGAAAGTGAACCTTTGGAAACAGTCGAACACGATAAATATGAAATATTGCATTCTCGGTTTGATTGAGATTGAAATACGCTTGCTACCGTTCACGTCCCCTAGCCCCGGGTTGAGCAAAACTCAATATTCATAAAATAGTACAGCATTTTAACCATCCCAAAGATGGCATGCATATGGCGGTGGACATGCTATATTGACTGCCATTATTCAATGTCCATCGGCGAATAGTCCCAATATCCAATAAAATTATATGCCCGAAGAACGAAATAAACAAAATGGAATTTAGTTGTGAGCAGCGGTTATGAAGCCTGCGCATCACAAGTAACAGTCAAAATACTAAATTAAAAAGCAGACAACATATCCTATGGGTTTCATTCATTTTGTGAATATGTTGAAATTAATTAATGTGTTACATTTGATTAGTATATGAATACATTAGCAGTTAAAACTGTGCATACAATTTGCTATTTTTCTTTGAATTTGGTAACGTAAAAATTACGGAAGAGTCGTGTAAATGATATACAAACTTCATTTCACTCAATGTTTGCCTATGTATAAACAGTACAAAAAAGAAAATAAACAGGAGGTAATACATATTAACATTGACATACTGTCATGTCTGTTAAAACTGTGTTGTTACCATCGACAATGTATAGAGGAATGTTGTATTAACATCTGTATAAGCTAATTAGCTGAATTTTCTAGATTTCTGGTAACACACGGAAGATTATTATTGCAAGAACCAAACATTGTCCACATCATGGATACGTATGTATATTATAACTAAGATTGTTGAAATAATTTTCGAATATAAAACATTTATGTTCTTAATTTCTTAAACCAAACACCTTCATTCATAAATTACGGTAACGTAGACTTAATAACGCAGGTATCAAAGGTATAAACATTACGTGAAACGAAAAAAAATTGTAGTTTAAAAAGCATAAATAATGTTCAAAATGAGTTGTTACAATCAATTATGTTTAAAGGAATGCTGCAATACAACTTTAATAGTTTATTGGATGATTTTTTCTATTATTTCTTTTAACATGCAGAAAATAGAAAATGATTTAAAAACACACGGACATTACAAGAACCAAACATTATTAACATCATGGGCACGTATGTCTGTGATATATGTAAGGTTTTGAATAATTTTCGGATTTAACATCATTAATGTTCTTAATGTCTTACGTTATAAATCTTAATAAAACAAGGTAACGTAAATTACGGTATCGTAGAGTTAGAAACCTAGGTATCCAAGGTATAAAAAGTTTGTATTATAAAAGGCATGAATAATGAAGACAATTTAAAATACAAACCTTTTCTTCAATACATGTTTAGTCTTCAAAATGCAGTAAAATTAATTATTATTTTATAGGTAACGTATTCTACACCCTGTAACACGATAACACCCCAACACTCAGATGGCACACATGTTCCAAAATGCTCTACACATAATGGACTTTCAGAAAAAAATGGTGTACAAAATTCCCCATGGGGGTTGGGGAGTGTTTCTCCTACTAGCTTACATCCTAATTGTGGTGGCTGTAAAAAGTCGCCCCGACCACAGATCAGTTGTGGTATAACTTATTGGTCCTTAGGAATCATCAAGCCCAATCTTTGTGACTTTGACGTAGAATACCAATTAAGCCGGTACTAGGGGGCGTTAGAGGTGTGGCAAGTTATATGGTCATTGCTATTCCTAAGTCACTGCTTATTCCTAAGTCACTGCTTTTTCTGAAAACAAGTTCATGCATTTATAACTGTATTGCCAACCTATTGTATTTAACTGTATTTTGTCCTTGTGAATATTTTTTTTACCTCTAAGGGTTATTTGAATATAGTGTATCAAGTTAAAAATGTATATCATTTCATGAACAAACTCAATAAAACCGAGCCTGCTACTTTTCTTTCTCGTTTGTGTTTGTTGCTTCCAAGTTATCCCTTTTTCAGTATTTATTAACATCAATATGTCGAGCACTTATTCAAATACAAAGACTTCCGAACGGTTGATGGAGTTGCAAAACGCGGGATGCATCATGGCTCTGAAAATAAGAGCAATGGTATTACAACCTTACCATCTAGGATAATGCCCGCATGTCTGTCCCGAAAATGTTGTGTGCCTATCTCCTCACAAAGTCTTCGAAACTGTACAGATGCTTACCTATGATGTCAAGATGTGCATATCGATTCGACGTCAAAATCGACCTTGTATTACCGGAGTAACGGCCCTCAAATTTTACGTTCAAATAGCGTGTGTGTCTATTTCCTCCTACAGTTTTCAACCGATTCCATTTAATTTGCATTTACAGAGCCGGTCGAGGTGGCTATCAGACACCTGCATACACGACAGGTCAATGCATTCCTATTTCAACTAATGAAACACCTACTTTTATGTTTTAATATGTTGGTTTCATACAAAACGGTAGTCATCATAAACTAAAGCAAAGTTGAATACCACCATTTTCTCATGCAATTGTATGTCTAACAGTGATTTACAGTTACCTATACAAATTCTCTCCGCCTCCACCCCACCCCACAAATACAATAGGCTGGGCATAGGTCCTTAGAATATGCTTAAAATATGCTGCACACGGTCTGCATGAAGGATGACCGCATAGGAAACGTTTATGGGAAGGGTTTAATCTAATGTTGGTAGAACTTGTTACCCGACCCATTTGTCATTCAGCTGCAGGCAGCTGACCCTTATATGGGTTTTATATATGTTTATGGTAAACAGACTGTGACTCATGTAAGTGGCTATAAGCATGCTGTACAACTTGAATTCCTAGAGAACTCGTCTGAAAAACGTGAATGGTATAAACACATATTTCGTAATGTTGAAAGGTTACCGTTTCACTTGCTGAAATGACGTTTTCATAAACCAGTCTACTGAATGTAGCATGTAAGTTAGTGCCGGGGAAGGGAGGTTCAATCCTGCTGATTCCTTTTTCTTTTTTTTAAATTTTCATTTTTATGGTTTTCATTATTGCTGATGGTAAGGTAACAACAGTTCTTTTACATTTTTTACTTTGATAATGCAATCTTATAATTACACATGGTAACAGTGAGCAGTTTATATATGTTGTAATGCACATACTAACGCAGAAGTATCTCTTACATGCGTACAATTGTATTTCTGACATTTCTGTGCTGATGTGTACTTCTAGCACGTCGTGTTACAAGGGTGAATTGTAATCAATATGTAAGACCTGTCGATGTATTTGAACAGCAAGAAGCGAGGTCGCCCACATTGATTCTAAATGCTTGGTAGGAAGGTAAAATGCTTGGTAAAAATCGGGAAGAATGTAAGAAAAAACTGGCGTGTTTATGTCTCCGTGACAACATTTATTGCTTTTCAGTATTGTTTTAACACCTGTGACTTGATGTCTTTCGGCAGCTATTTTACGCTTGCGTAAAACCTTGCTTGTTGTAATATTTATATCGTATATATGTTGATATTATATTGTATGTAATATATTGGCAATAAAATATGTTTAAATCAGAAAATGTTTCTGTCCATACACACAGGACATATGTTCGTCTCTGCATCGGTTGGCACTTGATACTTACCAGAATGTATTCATAACAAACAGTAATAAGGCATTCACCACGTGACTGTCTCATCTCCACTGTATGGCAAAGAGATAGTAAAATGCATGGGCATATTGCAACGTTCGGCAGAAATCGTTTAATTGGGAAACACGCGATAACAAAGCGTTTTAATTAAAAAGTACATACTGCATCAAAATTCACTTACGAGTTGAGACTCGTCGTTTTAGATTTCCGTCAAATTGTACTCATTACGTCGGACCATTTGTTTAAATTGGTTGAGAGAAAAAAAGCATGTCTATCACTAATTGTTTAAAAAATTACGTGGTCCCGTCTTAATTCCATTAAGCGATGGAGAAGCTTACATTATTTCATATATTTTGACAATAAAGCATGTTTACTAATAAAATGCGACAACCTCATTAAAATTAACTATTAAATGTTTTAATTTTACAATATGCGAACTTTTTAAGCCGAAATTAAGGTTTTTGTTTCATACCCCCAGCCAACCCCGTTTTCGCTTCTTGGAGAAGTAGTTGGATGGGGTTAGAAAGTTAATACTCGGACCACGTAATGTA
Organism: Cyrtodaria siliqua; assembly: GCA_037043455.1. Classification (NCBI taxonomy): domain Eukaryota; kingdom Metazoa; phylum Mollusca; class Bivalvia; order Adapedonta; family Hiatellidae; genus Cyrtodaria; species Cyrtodaria siliqua. The sequence goes on along the minus strand of JAWPHD010002100.1, from coordinate 73,278 downwards.
TATTCGTCTGGCTCCTCCACAAGCCAATAAATAATAAACACATCTACATCTATTACATACACATAAATATTACTTTACCAAATGCTTTTATCATCAAAATCTCTGACTGTCGTCATGGTAACCTCTGTGGAATTATGGTAGTCAACGGTGACGTACACGCTTACAGAATATAGTTATTTTGTTCATGCTGACGGTCTCATGGTGTTATTTTCAACAAATTAATGTAAAACTAAAACTACATTCTAAATACAGCAGAAAATAATTTGCAATTGAAATAGTTTGAATGCGTGCATTTGTGTCATTTTCGACAAATATTTTAAATGAATAAAACATGTGAAGCAGCGTTTAGCACAACGATCAATCAACGATTTGTACTTTAAAACAACAAGGTATATTTATCTTTTTCTTGCGTATCTTTACTTTTTAAAACTTAACTCTGTCATGTGGACTGAAAACACCATCAGCTAATGAATCTCAGAACACATGTTCCCAAAGTCCCGTTGACATAACCGTTTGTCAACTGAGGTCTTCGTCTATGTTCAGAGTTTCGACTATCAATAAGCGGTATATATATATACTCACGGTCAATGAAAACGCACCACAAAACAAGTCCTTTTAAAAGATAGAATTTGGGGCATTTTGAACAAAGTATAATATAATCCATATAACGAGTCGACATTTAACATGTTTTACTTGTATATCTGGATTTAGTGTATTTCACATTGTTGTTAGGAAATGCACGTTCTTCAATTAAATCGCACAAAGAAATCATTTTCTCGGAAACATCCATTTCATAATACTGTAAGAAATCAAACAATAAAAGGGCCAGTAAAACAATTGGAATTTGTTCAGATACAGATTAATGCAGCTTGAAATTTAGTGGAACAGTTTAGTTTTTTAATGATTATCCATAGTAAACAATGATACATGGCAAGGTAAGTAACTGCGTTAATTGCTTGTCATAAAAGAGTGTAACAGAGGTTTACAGAATGTATTTCACACCTTACATATACAAGTATTCAATATCTCTTTGTTAGTAGTTCACTGATTGATTTATGGGTTAATAATTGCCTAACAGTGTGCAGATGTCAGTATTAGTTAATTATATAGCAGGCTATTGTATAAACAATTCCAATTCAATTCAATATTTTATTTGTCATAACATTTACATGTTTATTGCCTAAACAGGACAATCCATCCGTTATAAAAACAAGTCTAGACCGGACCTAATTACTTAACGACTGCACCATACTGGGTTTATCCATTAATTTAGACTGGTGCCCAGCCCATGTAAATATTTCCGGCAATGAAAAGGCCAACTTACCTTGTAAAGCTGGATTGGACCATCCTTTTATTGATAAACATGTTCCATTTGGACCTTCGGAAGTTTATTCCTGTATCCGTAAAGCAATTAATGTTAAATTAAATCACTACCTAATTAATCAGACAAATACAATTTTAACACATTTACTAGACTTAGCCATAACTTTAGAAACCATGACCTGTTTTCAGGTAATGAAATCCTTACCAAAAATATAACCATACTTAAAATGGGATACAATTTATTATCTGCGAGTCTAGGAAGCCGCATCATTACGGATCTTTCCAAAAACTGTACTTCCTGCTAGGTCCCATTCACCACTGAACACTTTCTTCTTGAATGCAGTCAGCTCGACACAAAACGGGACGAAATAAAATCTAAACTCCAGCAGATTTCAATTCCTATTAACCTTAATAATTTACTCGATCCCGAAAAAAGACACAAACAATTGGTTTTCAGCGCTCTTGGTGACTAAATCAAAGCCACCCACTTCGAAAAGAAAATCTAAATCTTTAATTGTCTCAGCTCGCCCATCTTTTAACCATATCCTACAGCTTAAACTCCATTGTATAAAAGTAATAAACTACTTATGAAATTATTGAACATATCCCATATTAACCATATCTCCCAATTTTCCTATAATACCCAATATTTAGTGAGTGATATACCTCCTTCATGAACCTATAAGGTTATAAGATCATTCCACTTATATTACTATGGAAAAAATACAATAGTGGATACAGTTATAACATGGGACTGATCCGGTGGACGCGTTGGGGGAGATTCTTGGGTCTTATGACAACGCAGGCACAACGGTCCAGGATCAATCACATACTTCCATATATATAATGCAATACAACTACAATGTTTGACGGCTCAGTGGATCAGCTTGTATGTTTCGTCTGCTAGGCTCGAAAATACTGACATTATTGAACATATCCCATATCTAACATATCTCCCAAGTTCCCTATAATGTCCAATATTTAGTAAATCTGATTTTTTGTCACTTATTTAGACGGTCCTTGAACTCGATTTATAATATAATTATCTGGTAATCAATACGGAGTTTCTATTGTATAAAATTAATAAACTACTTATTACCCAATATTTAGTGATTAAATCAGTATGAAGACCTTACTCAATGTTTATCTTACCTTAACTATTCTCTTTAAGGTTACATTTTGTTTTTCCATTTAAATGATATAGGTCTAACATGGGACTGACCCGGTGGACGCATTGTGGCAATTCTTGGGGCGATTCTTTGGTCTTATGACAATGCAGGCACAACGGTCCAGGACCAATCACATATTTTCATAGGCGTTCAAACAAGTCAGTTTGGGTCATACTCCGTATTGCTTACCACTTATACGGTCGTTGTATTGGCTCTCTATCGGGTAGTCAATACAGAGGGTTCTAAATTAGATCGATACTCATCCGACATTCTACTCAGGACATTATTGAACATATCCCATATTTACCATATCTTCCTCATAATAACCTATATCTTATGAGTAAATCGGTCTGAAAACCTTTGAGGGAGACATGGTATCTTACCATTGTCTTATATGTACCAACTGCACTGTTACCATATATTACTCTGAATTTGTATCCGCATGGGCTTTATAGCCTATTGGAATTTTGAAATAAAATTATCTATCTATCTATCTATCTTTGTAATTTTAGGCATCCTAGGTGTCCCTCAAGTGCCATTAAAGACCTATTAAAGACCTATTAAAAGACCTATTAAAAACCTATTAAAGACCTATTAAAGACCTATTCTTATTAAGAAGTGATAAGATCACTCCACTTATATTGCTGTGGAAAACAATTCAATAATTGATACAGTTATACCATGGGACTGATCCCTAAAATACTCAATATCTAGTGAGTAAATCAGTCACTTAGTTAGATGGTCGATGTACTGGCTTTTCATCTGGCTATCACTACTGAGTATAAAAGGAACAAACTACCTATGGCATCGTTGAACATATCCCATATTTACCATATCTTCCAGTTTCTCTATAATATCCAATATTTAGTGATTCAATAATTGATACAGCTATAATATTGGACGCGTTGGGGAGAATTGTGAGTCTGATGACAACGCAGACACAACGATCCAGGACCAATCACATAATTTCATATATATAATGAACATATCCCATATCTACCATATCTCCCAAGTTCCCTATAATACTCAGTATTTAGTTAGACTATCGTTGAACTAGCTTTCCATTTGGAAATCAATAACGGATTTCTAAATTACAGTGATTGCGTTGCTTTAATGGACATTAAGGTTATTGCTTTTAGATAGCCTAGACGATCGTAGTACTGGCTTTCTAGTACAGACCAATGACAAATCTATTTTCTGCATGTATACACGTATTCATCGTCATCATTTTGTTTTCTGCTGTTCAATACCCCCATCTTTTAAATTTATCCTGCAGCAAAACCCACATTTTATAAAATAACCTATGACAAAAATTATCATATCCCATATTTACTATACACCTACTCAATAGGTAGTATACCTCCTTCATGTACCTATAAGGTAATAAGATATTTTGTCTTTTCATTTAACTATGGAAGGAAATAATCCACCTATGCTTTCAATATATATAAAGCCTGCTCTAACCATGTTTGTAGTTATGTTGTATTCTAATACACCCGCACTATATAGCCTAGTTTAAAATATCTCGTCATATTGAACGATATATCACTGTAATTTTTGCAACGTTAGGAGAATAAGCATTGCGCATTGCGCATTCCGCATTGTAACGTATGCAACGTTAGGAGAGCAAGCAAAGCAATGCGAAAGATTTCAGATGTGTGCGTTATTTTCACATTTTAGGGGTATTATAATAGAAATAGAACATCGTTTACGGTGAATTATCTATAATATATCACGGTTTGTCGTTCAATTGTAAACAATAATTTCACTCGCACTTCGGGCTCGTGACATTATTGTTTACAATTGAACTCCAAACCGTGATATATTAAACGATAATTCACAGTAAACGATGTTCTATTTCTTAAATATATGGGATAAAGAGTGAGCCAATATGTTTACAGTACATAGAATACCCCATTGCGCACATTAATATCTCCGACAAAAACTTAGTTGTATATACACATTTTAAATAATTATTATCACTTGTTTTATCAAAAGCGTCGGAGATTTTACTATTGTCTATAGGCAGTTATTCATTATGAGAGCAGGCTTCTGTTCTGCTATATCACATAATATATATGTATATCTTTGATCATTGCCCTCCCCAGTGTGGCCTCTCCGTGTCTTTGTGTGGACAAACACCCTTCGTCAGACGAAGGTCTCTAGACAGTATTAAGAGAATTCGGATGCTGAGGACGGTGACTGACAAACAGCACTGGGTATTTTTAACCTTTTTATAACTTTTTATATGCAATATATGTTAAACATTTCAGTAAATTAAACAAGGGAGCAATGATCAGACAAAACATGGATAATGTACATTTGTAAATAAATAATTAGAACATTTTTAACTTTCTATAGAAATGTGACCAATTTCCCCCATAATAGCTCGCTCACCCGGTTGCGGTAATACACATTAGCACAGTGGTTGGTGTTATCATAAGAACCATTTGTGGATACCATTATAAAACTATTTTGATAGTTCACATACCCCTGACCCATGCCCCCAGATGGTACCCTTTTCTTGATGGCCTGGCAATTTGGTGAACATTATTTTTAAAAACCGTTGGTGAACCCCATATTATTCCTTGGGCAAATATTAAAGTGTCTGCTTTGTTCTTGTCATTTCTTGAAAGATGATAATGTTAAAATAATCAACTTAGAATAATTATAATTATAAGTAAATGAATAAATAAAACAAACTACCTAGAAACGCTCGCCAAACGGCATTGTGCCATAGGGCACAGCTCGTACTTAGATGACATAAACTCTTGTGTTAATACACCTTAAGGGACGTTTTATTATTTATGTTGTTAATAACTGTTTCTATAATGGATTCGTATTTCCTGTATAACATCAGAAGATGTCGGTCATCTCATATCATTATTATGGAATACTGTTATTCAAGAACTTTGTCAGTTCTACTTTACATTTACATAGAACTCGTTACTTGGATGTTTATTGTAATAAAACAATATTAAATTTGGAAAACGTTATTATTATTTAGTTAAATTACAATTATGGACTACCCAAGATTTTAATTAATATCAAACAGAATGTACAACCACAACACATGTACTGTCGATATACGGAGCAAATATATGTTGATATACTGAACAACAAAACCTCGTTACGCAAAGGTACTACACAGTTAATACTATGAAAGAGTTATTTGATAATATAGATTTTAGTATTGTTTTAGATTTCTGGCTTTATAAATCATTATATGTTATTATATATATTTACATGTTTACACACCCGTTGACGGGCATTTGTTGATTTATTTATATATATATAGATGGGGAAAAACATTTATACAGTGCTACAGTTTATAAAAACCCAAGTGCTTTCGGCTTACGCCTTCATCAGACACGAAAAGAACAAATACGAAACAAAAAACACTAAAATACACGGCAGTTTAAATAAAACTCTTTAAAAAGCAACTGATCGTTTGGCAGTGTTGCAGGGACTGGTTAATTTGAATAGACACTCTGGAGCCAATGTTATACTAATGAAAGAACATATCTGGTTGGAGTTGCAGGGACTGGTTACTTTGAATAGACACTCTGGAGCCAAATGTCATACTAATAAAAGAACATATCTGGTTGGATGGTGGTAAAACTGTACGCTGACATTAAGTTATGAAGAGAGAGTGAAGATGTCAGCGTACAGTTTTACCCTCATCCAACCAGCTATGTTCTTTTATTAGTATAACATTTGGCTCCAGAGTGTCTGTTCAAATTAACCAGTCCCTGCAGCACTGCCAAACGATAAGTTGTTTTTTAAAGAGTTTTATTTAAACTGCCGTGTATTTTAGTGTTTTTTGTTTCGTATTTGTTCTGTTCGTGTTTGTGTACAAACAACAAAACCTCGTTACATCTCTAACAACGAAACCTAGTTAATCTAAAACAACAAAACCTCGTTACATCTAAAACAACTAAACCTCGTTACAACTAAAACAACGAAACCTCGCTACATCTCTAACAACAATACCTTGGTTACACAATTTAGGTATCAAGATTCAATACTTAAAAAAAAAAAAAAAAATATTGTTTCAGCAGTTTTAACCCAAATGGTTTGCGAATAATCCAACATCATAAACATATGGAGTTAATGATGAGTTTTCACTGACAGTATATGTTTACATACATGATTTTTATTCATCTTTGTCATACGTATTCCAGTTATATGTGATTTGTAAATATTCTGACTGTATTTTGAATATTAGTTAAAGTACTCATGTCAAATGGATTGTATGTGTTGTTTTGTAAACTAAGCAATATAAATTTAGCACATAAAAAATGCATGTCATTTCCATAGACCACATTCAAAGCCGTGTATTTTCTGGATCAATGATAAAGTGACATAGATATGACCACTAATAAGCATAAAAAGGCATTTGTTAACAAAGTCTGTGATAAAATATATAATGGGAACATACATTTTATGGGTTATAGAAATTCATTTTCAATGAAAATGGAGATCATTTTAAAATTACGAAATTTGGAATGTTCTGTATACCGTTTTTAATTTTTTCATTGTTGTATGTTTTCTCTCCCACTTGGCCATATTGCATCGTCGGAACCCACGTTTGACTGATTACGTTATACTCCATTCACTCCATCGAATGGAGTATAACATAATCAATCAAACGTGGGTTCCAACGATGGCCATATTTACACATTTTTCTTTTATACGTAAATGACTAAAGTAAAAATCATGTCCGTTAATTGTCAGACGTTTTTAACTAATATTAAATATAAATGATTCTTCTGTGAAATGTAAATATATGTTATTGCTGGACAGCGAAGTTTTTAACTTATTAAGAATCGACTGCGTTTCGAGACAATACCAAAGCATATGCATTAATGTTTCCTCTTCTTGACAATACCTGTACATTGGACTATCAATAATGTTTATTTTATGAAGAAATTTTCTGGTTGGAAGAATTCTACTTGAAACCATTGTACTGTTGTATTTGCTGAAAACCATTGTAATGTTGTATTTGCTGAGGACTTTAAGGGGGATATGTATACATCATTCAATGTTTCTTCCTCTATGTTATAAATGTTATCCCATTTGGATGAATGTATATCTTATGACACTTTTTACTTTTTATGTAACACATTAACACGAGCCGACGTGTACATACTACTTGAAATGAAATATTATATATTCTCAACCAAACATTTACAAAGTTAACTGTCTATAGAGGCCTTTAAAAACAGAATAAGAAAATCGTTTAGAATTTTGGAATGTATAGCAACAAAAAACAATTTGAATTTTGTAAATATCATAGACTTCACCTTTCCATTTTGTGTTTTCTGTAATATTCTGGCCAAGGAACTGACATAACTGCTTGATATTCTATATTGCTAACAATGAGTGAGATGTGAAATGTGACCATATGGGGAGAAGATAAACAACACTTTTTTTTCTTTTTCTTTTTTATTATCTTTTTGTTTCTTTCTTTATTTTTTCCCATAAATACAGTACTCTTCTAAACAGTGACTTTTTTAATGTACAAATATAGATACAACACAACACAAACAAGCTAAATCTTTAAAAGACAACCTTTTATACAGAATTGTTATATTGAATACAAATAATTTATATTATATATATCACTTATGTATTGTATAATATTATAGATGTGTTTGTTTGTAAAGCGTTCGGATGGATGGTCCTCTCCGACCCTCAACGTGCCAAATTACGGGGAGAATAAATGGGTCACCATTGTTGTAGACTGGAAAAAAAATGGAATGTTTTTTGTTTGAGAACAACACTTATTTGTGAACACAATTCAGCGGTTTTTAAAATATGACAGAATGGGCAATTCTTGTCAAAGCCAAACAATATACATGTACAAAGCAATACGTTTTTATGACTGAAATAAGTTACATGGGAGGTAAGTCTGATACTTCGCTTAGAAAATAATAAAAATAACACAATCACTTTTTTTTTTTTGAAAATCACATCCTTGCTTCAAATATCTTCAAATACTACTAGTATTTCAATGTTCATATGTTTAATATATGTCTAACGTCTTCGTCAGGGGTACTCAGACACGAAAAGAACGAATACAAAACAAAAAAACACTAAAATACACGGTTGTTTAAATAAAACAGTTTTAAAAAAAACTGATCGTTTTACAGTGTTGCAGTGTTGCAGGCACTGACCAGTTTGAATAGACACTCTGGAGCCAAACGTGATACTAATAAAAGAACATTTCTGATTGGATGAGGGTAAAATAGTATATATAATATATATATTCCCTTGTTTAAACGTATAATGGCGTTTTACTCAAATGTCACGGTTTCTCTTGTAAGGTGAGACAATGTTTCTAAAGTCACGGTTCTCAACGACGTTTCTTGCTTTTATAATGATGCAAGTTGCAAATGAAAGCTAGAAATGAGCTCCCGGACACGGATGCTCCAACTCTATCGATAATAAGACGCACAATGAGAAAAATTGTCATATAGAAATCACAGCACATAAACGCAATGTCACCGTAGGTCCGCACTGTACCACAAACAAAGAGCAAATTAACTATACACTGAAAAGGGCAGTACACCACGCAAAGAGTGTTGAAAACCGGGTTACAGACTTGGAACGGTTAGCTTAAATCGGTTTGAAATGTACACCACCTCGCTATTAGCCTGTCTTCAGCGCTTAAATTGACAAGACATTGTAAATAAAAGTACATCCCATCAAAAGGAAATATTTAACATTAAAGTCCACATCCAGAGAAATTAGGAAACGATACACGTATATTTTGTTGTAAAAATATATATAAGCATAATTAGAAATAACTCAGGATGTTTCCAGAATTGTACAGAACAACCATAACTGTTGCAGCCAAAGAAAATAACAATATAGAGTACGACCAGAAAACTGGCACATGTACCAACCTCCCCTTTCAGGGTTTTGGAAGGTGCAATCATTGAGTCCCAACCTCAATCATGGAGTCCAACGAGGTTGTCCGGTTATCGTACAAGAGAAAAGTGAAGGGTCAACAAGACATATATTTAATGCATAATTTAAAATAATGGCCGTAACTCCTGTAGGTTTTGCGTTATTTTCACACTTGAGTGATATGCACATCTTGAAATCAGGGTGAAACAACCTGTGAAACAATTCGACAAAAGACTGAGGGACGGGATAGACACTATATATGTGTAGGCATAATTTAAAGTACACAAACCATGACTTAAGTAATATTCGTGCGATGTTAACATCAACGACTTGAACTATATCATAGGGGACCTTTCTTACCTGGGAAATTTCAAAACAAACCTGCTAAAACTAAGGGAAGAGATAAACAAACGGAAAAACTAAATAACGGAAAGACGGACGGACAAGCTTAACGATATATGCCCCCTAACCATTCGGTGGTTTGCGGCATAAAAAAACAATTATATGGTCCAATGAAACGAATATACTTAAAATAAAAATAAAAAAGGGCGTCACATTTTAATCAAAATATAAACTGAATCGAAAAAGATACGCAACTCGGGAAGTTTCGCTATATATTGTATATACTGCACACTTAATTCCACATAATATTCCAAAGAAATCCAAAAATGTTTTGCAAAAGAAATTGCAGTGACAGAACTATGATGTTATAGACGTTTTAATCACAGTACACTTTGTAACAAGAAATGTATCAATGTTGAAGTTCCTCTTTGAACAATTGTGCAATTTCAGTCTGTATTTAACATAAAGAGTTTGCAAAAGTGTTCATCCTAAGTTTTCTAACATGCTTGAGCCAAACGCGCACTCTGTCAATAATGAAACTTTGAAGGAATACTGTTTGCTGTGTTATGTGTTGTTTTAGTCTTTTTTCCGAAAGGAAAGGTATTACGTAGCCATGTACCATTCGATTAACAGCAGCATATTGTACATACAATATATAGCGGAAATTCCCGAGTTGCGTTTCTTTTTCGTTTCAGTATATATAACATTTAATCCAGAAAATATTAACTACTTATATCAAAATGTGAATTTACAAACAGCCTTGTGCGTAAAATGTGAAAAAAAGATATAACATTCAAACAAAAGTTGTTCACAAACAAGCATTCAGTGACGATTATATGTGATATGCACTTGAAAATAACGAATCAGGCAATATACCTCGGTCCGTATTCATAAAGTTTCTGAGCAAAATCTTAACTTAAGTCAAATTTATCAGTTTTTTAAACACCTTTTCCTATCGATTTAAGACGTTTTCTTAATATTGCTTACTAATAAGGTTATGGATAAATTAAATCTACATTTAACTATTTATATTAAAATAGATGGTTTGTAGTTTCCTTTGAGACGTTAATAAGGAGATTCAAAAATATGTAAATATCTTAATTTTGACTTAAGTATTATTTTCCATTTAAGTTGCTTCATAAATACGGGCCCAGGGCCCAAAGCGATATTCAAAAATGTAACCGATACAAGAAATGGCTGAGTCTCTGGTTGACACAATCACACGTGACCTCGATGAATCAAATTGTGTGTGTTTCAATCGTTCAGTGCAGATGCTAAACAATTTCTTTTTTCCCTGTTTAACAATTGGACATGTTCCTCCGTAGTGTAATTTCGCATGTGACAGTGCACACTCGCCCATTTGTCTCTGGCCGATTTCCGTGTTGATCACATTGCTGCGCAATTACATGCCCGGGAAGCATGGCTTTGGCAATATCGAGAGTTTAAGGCGGAGGAGTTCCGTTAATGCAGGCGAGTGATCAAAATTACCGTAATTGAGGAAGGTGTTCAACATTGTGCACGATTATTTTTGTATTTTAACCTTTTATCAAAAATCGAAGAACTCATGTGCTAGCCAACTGACCACAGCGACTATTCCCAGAATTTGGTCATCGACCGTCTCCGCAGAAATCCTTACTGCCATATGAAATTTATGTGGGGGAAAAATCCCATAACACATGTAGATACATTTTTTAATATTCAGACCTTTACATTTATCTCGTGAATTTCCCAGCCATAGATATAGATATCTGACATACATATGCGAATTTTTAGACACAAATATGGTAACTTGAAGAAGAGTTATCGCAAAAAATGCTCGGCAATAGAGCGTGCAACCTACACTGCAGGCGTGCTATGAAATAAGAACCTGCAACCTAACAAACTCAAGGTGGACATATTCGTCGTTTTGAGAGATGTCTATTTATGTTTTACTATCATATTATTAGAATTATTGTTTAAATACACATTTAACAAACACTCGATAACATCTATATCAAAACTTACCTGAAGAAAAACATAATTCACCTGTCTGGGAATCGCAAGTTCGGCACTTCAAAATAAAAACAATACGCATGGAACCCAAATTAATTGAACCTCTGTTCAATTATTTAAGCATCGGTCTAATTCCACTGAAATTAGTTCTTATTCAATTGAAGAGAGGTTCTATTCAATTGAACATTTGTTTTCAAAAGTCGAGAATGGCTTGCGCTAACCAATGGACCAAAGCGACCCTTCACAGAATGTGGACATCGACACTCCCTGTACTTACCTCATCTTACCTCAGGAAATGTCGTTACAAATGTCCAATAACTATGACTTTCAATTGGCAAAGCTATGCTCATTTTCATTAAACATTAACCTGCAACCTAACCAAGCTCATAACCGACCATAACTTAGAAGGTATTTGACCTATGTTCATGAAACTTCACACACTAATCAAAACAACCCAAGGAATGTTGTTACCCATGACCACTAACTCTGACATTCTTTTCGGCAGAGTTATGCCCCTTCCTGTCCATAAAAAATTAATATGCAACCTAATCCACAGCGGGACACCAAATCGCTATGCAAATGCACCTCAGGTGTGTCAAGTTTTCATTTCGAAAAATAATTTCAACTGTTCGCATCTTATTCTTTCGGGGGAAAAAAACCTGATCCAGGGCTCGAATCAGGAATCTTTCACGACACTTCGAAGTGCTATACACTGAGCTAGTCGAACTAGTTGTTTTTAATTAAACATTTTCTGGCCATATTATATTAGTACTTACTGGAACGCCAACTTAAAACAATCTCAATTGAAACTCTCTTCAAACAGTTTAGCCGTGGTCTAATTCAATTAAAGGGAGGTCTAATTCAGTTAAAGAGAGGTTCAATTGAATTAGACCTCTCTTCAATTGAATTGAATCTCTACTCAACTCAATTGGACCGTGGTCTTATTCAACTAAAGATATGCCCATTTTAATTTCAGAGAGGTCGAATTCAGTTGAAGACAGGTTTTATTCTAAGCCATAAGAAATAATAAAATCAAATAATCGGAGCTCCCTACACATTTGGTGTGAAGTTTGAACCGACTTGAAATTCGCAAAGTCAATTTTAGAAGAACACGGTTTAAAATGGCACAGTAATGAATGCATTTTCTGCTTAATGAACAAGTGGAACAAGTTAATTTGTTTTCAAGTCAAACTCAAGTATAACTATACAGTACGTATACAGTGTTCCGACGTCTAAAATAGTGTCAGTCAGTCTTATTTCATAGCACGCCTTTCAGTGCCTGTATTACCATGCATTTTTATTTTGCGATCAATCTTCTTCAGTTTACCATATTTGTGTCTAGAAATTCGCATATATGTACGTCAGATATCTATATCTATGGCTGGAAAATTCGCAAAATAAGTGTAAAGGTCTGAATATTAAAAAAATAGCATCTACCTGTGTATGCGATTTTATCCCAAATAAATGTGATACGACATAAAGTATTTCTCAAACTTGTGGAGACGGTCAATGTCCAAATTCTGGGAATTCACCCATTTTTGAAAAAAGGTTTAAATACAAAAACAATCGTGCACAATGTTGGACACCTACCTCAATTTCGAAAATGTTGATCGCTCTGCCTTAGCTGGCGGTGCGATTCCAGGGCGTGACTTATTCCTCGATGTTGTTAATTTTCAAATTAATATAATTAAATAAATATTGATAAGAGTGATCCTGTGGAAGCAAAAAACACAACCAAGATAATAAATAGCAGACTCGGTTGTATTGAGACTGTTCATGAGAGATAATGTTAAAACCACACCTCTTACGCCCGTAGCACCGGCTTTAAAATTCTACTTAAGGACTATTGGTCAGCCATCTTTGAAAAAAAAATCCAAAATGGATGGGATATGATTAATTGAAATCTTCATCCAAATGCGTATTATAGGCATGAACATTGTCAATGATATAATAAATTACATTAATGCAACACTGTTGATGTGAACATAATATCAGAAACAATATTTATTTGGCAGAAATAGTGCCCTTTATATTCGAAATGTTTGACGCAAGTTTACTCTAAGATGTTTTGTTTTTTATGTTAAATAAATTTGTCCATAGAATTGTCCATTTATCTAAAAATGGCACACGAGACATCATTTCTAAATAAAGAAAGCCATGTTATCACATCATCCAAAATTCGAAGTACACCATTGTTAAAAATGAAGATTTTCTTTTTACGCCATGTGCCTCCAACACACGCACATGATACACATGAAAAGCATGCAGGTGAATTGTAAATTGAAACATGCTGTATGGTGAAACATTCGGATAAACAGGTAATTTGATCCTATTCATATGTTATTATTTAGTTTGTGCTGTTTTTATAGGAATATAATAATAAATTACTCTTGTGTTGCCAGGTTTCTATTCACAACTTTCACTCAGATGTGTTAAATACATCCAAAAATATAGTTGCCATTTATAATAGTTTGACAATTAAAACCCGTCAGTGCCACCATACTATAGCATTGAGATTATTTTGAAAGTACATGCCATTGAAAAGATAGCTTCTTTTTTTACAATGATTGACTTTGAAATGTGGACGATGTGATAACATGGCATATTTAATTTAGAAATGATGTCTCGTGTGCCATTTTTAGATAAATGGACAATTCTATGGACAAATTTATTTAAAATAAAAAACAAAACATCTTAGAGTAAACTTGCGTCAAACTTTTCGAATACAAAGGGCACTATTTTTGCCAAATAAATATTGTTTCTGATATTATGTTCACATCAATAGTGTTGCATTAATGTCATTTATTATATCATTGACAATGTTCATGCCTATAATATGCATTTGGATGGAAATTTCAATTAATCATACCCCATCCATTTTGGATTTTTTTTTCAAAGATGGCTGACCAATAGTCCTTAAAAGCCACCTATATTGGGATCGATTTTCCCAAAGGACCAGTAAAAATAACACTACTGATTCGTAGCACGGGGATACTTTTTACAGTCGCCACACTACACTAAACGAACGCTAGTATGAATGTTAATAAATACTGATAAGAGTGATCCTTTAAAAGCAACAAACACAACCAAGAGAATAAAGTAGCAGACTCGGTTTTATTGAGTCTGTTCATGAGCGGTACTGTAGAAGCAAAACCTCTCACGCCCCCTAGCACCGGCTTAAGCGGTATTCTACTTCAAAGCAACCTACATTAGGCTCGTTTGTCACAAAGTACCAGCAAGAATAACACTACTGATTCGCCGGTATAGTCAAAACACCATATTACAGGAAACACATTCTTATTAAATCTGAAAATTATTATATTCATTTTTGTTATATGATTTGCTACTTCATGGATCACATACTCGTATTTTATTTATTGTTTGGGGCGCTTGTTTCAGCCAAAGTATTTTCTGCAGTAACTTGAGCAATTTTAATAATACGTACATCAGTTATATATCATTAGAACTGGCATGTTTAGTGGTAAATCAAACAACTTTACTTTTGAAAATCGGTTGAGAAATAAATATTTTTCAGCCAGAATTAATTTTTGTTGGGAATTTTCGTATGTAAATTCCTTGTTGGTGGGACAGCAGAAAATAAAGAAATTTCAAATAACTTCAGTAAGCCTTCATTTTATGCTATAAAACTTTCAGGGTGTTTTTCAAATTGTTCATGCAGCAGAATTGGGCATTGAAAATGACCCATCAAAAACAGCTTTCGCACATGAATTTTTTATTTCTCAACCGATTTTGAAAAGTAAGGTATTTTTATTTACCACTAAAAATGTCTGTTTCACTGATCACAGACATATTAATAAACTTCCTATATTAACCATTGAAGTAACCAACATATCAAGAGGCACCTTAACTTTTCCTTCTATCTCCTCTCTCAATTATTCACTGATTTTGATGAGAATACATTTAAACGATTCATAGTGAATAGCAAAATGGTATTATAATAATTTATGTTTATTTTGAAAGTAAGAAACTGTATAAAAAGATGTTTAAAGTTAAAAATGTCATCATTTTTAGCTTTTCTCTTAAAAATCAAGGTTTTGACATAGTCAAAGTTTCCGTCAAACTCCTTTTTTGCTCTAAATGTAAGAGAAAGAAAAATACTATCATTAGAAAGAAAATTAAATTTGTGATGGTATTTGGCATGAATGAAACTTGTATCTATAAAACTCTTCATAATATGTGTGTTGAAGGTTGGGAAATAATTTGTGAAAATTTCGCACTGTGCCACGTGAAAAGATAATTTTCGTAGTGTCCAATCTTTTTGTTATTAGGTCTGTGCACTGATATACAACTTATTTAGGTAGTAGACGAATTTTGTCTGAAAAGTCCAAAAAAGCTTTGGCTAAAACAAGCGCCCCAAACAATAGATATATGTGTTATATTAAATTCGTCGAATACTGGATCGGGAAAAATATATCCTGTTAAAATAACATATGGGAGGGGTAAAAGATGGTCAAATTCTGTTTCGATATAGATCTATCTTCTGCAAAACTGAATTGATATAATATCCAGGACTTTTATAAAATTACTTTAATTATATAGCCTACTACTCAAAGTTTGCTAAGCACCAAACCTTTTTCTCCTAATGTTTGAACCCAGATGAAGGGCATTATGTTTTCTTTTGTATGGTTTAAGTATCGATATTAAGTATATATAATGATAAATAGAGAATATAATGTTAGTGCCTGATCACATCCAGTTTATCAGGTGAGGCTGAGAAAAAAATGAAGCCCGACGCTGTGCCGAGCTTTTCATTTTTTTCGTGCCGAACCTGATAAACGGGATACGATCAGGCACTAGAATGATATTCTATTTATCATGTTGATGGTTTAAAATCAATTAATTTACCTTTTTTCTTTCCTTTTTCCCCACTTTTTTTCGTTCAAATATACCCAGACGTCATCAAATATACCCTGACGTCACTTAAAATGTGCTGACGTCATCAAAAGAAGTACACCCGACGGGAGGATAGGAACGTAACTGCCGAGATAAGGTTTTTATCTCAGGCACCCTGTTTCTCGGCAGAATTATGCAGATCGACATGATAAACAAGAAATTGCAGAACAGCTGCTGGAAAAAATGTTGGACAATTCTGAACATAATGGTAATATTTCAGGGGTCAAGCTAGGGGAAAAAGAGAGCACGGCGAAGTGGGAAATGCGAGTGGATAAAATTCACCATTATTTATACTGGATGAATGATTGATATATATGTTTTCAATTTTTATATAAATATATTATATATCTTGGCCTACTGTTTCTTTTCAAATTAAACGTTTTTTAATTTCGACAGAC
This sequence comes from Cyrtodaria siliqua, assembly GCA_037043455.1. Lineage (NCBI taxonomy): Eukaryota > Metazoa > Mollusca > Bivalvia > Adapedonta > Hiatellidae > Cyrtodaria > Cyrtodaria siliqua. The sequence continues at coordinate 56,225 of JAWPHD010002100.1, read as the reverse complement.
ATGTTTTAATAATTTAATTTTGAGTGGTCATATTCAATATGCATATCATTATCAGAGAATTCAATATGAATGTCATTAACGGCTCATCAAAATATTATAGGTTATTCAGAGCCGCCCTTGAGAGAGGGGAATGATACATGTAGAAGCCCATACCCTTACTCTTACCGAAGTTTCTTTGTTTTCTACATGACATAATGTGAATTCTAGTGCATTTTCTAAATATTTAATTGCTAAAATCCTATGATAATGACCCCCGTTGGAGACCCTTAAAATCTGACAAGCATAGGCTAACACTGCTTGTCGAATGTTAGGGGTGTGATGGTGATGGAGAGCCTCTGGTTTGCCCTTGTTATTTGGGGATAAGCCAATTCAATATGTAAGGTAATGAATTTAATGTTGTTTAATGGCTCATCAACACATTATAGGTTATTTGGAGGCGCCCTATGTAGTAGATCACCCATAGGAATCTGGAACCTGTCATACTATAACGAATATATTCTTATATATAGTACAGTTATTCCGGTCACCGATTATGCTGCAGGTGTTTGGGGTTATAAACAATACGATGATCTGGACAGGCTGCAACACAAAGCCATTCGAACATTTCTCGGTGTGGGAAGGCAAACGTCATTGGCGGCTCTAGATGGAGATACAGGGTGGGACAGCCCACGGTTAAGACGACACTGCGACATAGTTCGTTTATGGCACAGACTGGAAAGGTTACCGCCAAATCGAACAGCCCATCGTGTGTTAATGTGGGACCTTAACAACACTGTACATTTAAGAGACACTTGGTGTTCAGATTTGAAAGTCATACTAGGTGAATGCAACATTGTCAACTTTTTTGAAATTGACATCGTTAAAAATGTGTCTCTTCGTTATTTATTAAATATTGTTAAAACAAAGTTGAAACAAAAACTCACTACGAATTGGCAAACTGATGTGACAAACTCACCAAAACTAAGGACTTATAAACAGTTTAAAACCGACTATACACGAGAACACTATTTAGACAGGCAGTTGTCGTTTAAACAGCGATCAGCCATTGCTCGTTTCAGATGTGGTGTTTTCCCCCTCGCTGTTGAGCTTGGTCGATACAGACGCCCCCAAATACCGATTGAAAACAGGCTATGTAAAACGTGGGATGAAGGGAAAGTTGAAGATGAAATGCACTTCCTGGTAACGTGTAAATATTACCACGAGCTTCGAAATAAACATTTTGGCGATACTGGTGGAACTGGTAGTGACACTGATGTTTTCAACAATATAATTAAAAATGTAGATTGTAAAATATTAGCAAATGTTTTGATTGAAGCATTTGATGAACGTATTGAACTACTTAAACGCTAAGACAGAACAATAACTGTGTTTGTTAAATGTGATTAAAGGCGTATTTATGCATGATACACTCTTAACTGTCATTTAACTGTATATAAAATAGAATCATTATTCCATGCTGTGAAATCATTATATAGGAACTGATTATAACTATACAAGGAACAGTTATACAATAACAGAGTTTCAATCAACTGAGTAATATGTTGGTTAAACATAACGTTTGTAACAGTTAATATTGCCAGGAAGATGGCAATGAAATAAACACTCAATGAACATAATTTGTTAAAATGATAGTGCTTCGTAAGCCTCTGCAGGCTGGCTGTTTAACTAATATTGCTTTAATGTTGTATTGCACTTTAATAAATAAAATATATATATATATTCTATATAAACTAACGTGCTTGGAGGATAGACTCCGATATACAAAACCTCCCAGTTTACGTCCGCATTAGACGGACGAGGTCAATGAAAAGTGTCTTACTGAAGAACAACAAGACGAAACTCAGTGGCAATTGTGAGGCTTGACCCCGGGTTCACCGGATTTCAAGTTCAGCGGTAACTATTCATAGGGCCTCGCCAGCCCCTTTATAAATTATGAAGCGGTGTTTAAAATATGACACATTTCTTTTTAGATCTCTAGATAAATAAACATGAAATAATGCACTTGTAACATATAGTTCCTTTTGAAAATGTCAACTAAGGTCAACTACGGAATTGAATAACGGGACGAATCATGGCCTGTGGGCTTCGCTCCGCGAAGCTTACCAAAATATTTATTTAATGTTCGGGGCTTCGCTTCGCGCGAAGCTCAATACTATATAATTATTACACTTTCTCGAATTACTTAAAAGTGTACTCCGGACTACATGTACATAGCTAGGCCCAAATGACAACATAGGCCCGATGTTGAACTTATCATAGCGGGTTGGGTGGGGTTGGTGGCGTGTAGGCATGATCTTCCGGACTTTTTATTTCATTTTAGAATACATTAGGTAAGTAAGTTGTCATTTATCTGAAAATACTCCCATTGCTAGACCGTATCATGCATTTGTCTAACCGTATTAAAATGTCAACTAAGGTCAACTACGGAACTGAAGAACGGGACGAATCATGGCCTGTTAGCTTCGCGAAGTTACCAACATATTTATTTAACATATTTATTTAGGGCCTAATGTTCGGGGCTTCGCTTCGCGCAAAGCTCAAAACTTTATAATTATTAAATTTTCTCGAATTACTTAAAAGTGTACTCCGGACTACATGTACATAGCTAGGCCCAAATGACAACATAGGCCCGATGTTTAACTTATCATTGCGGGGTTGGGGTGGGGTAGGGGCGTGGAGGCATGATCCTCCGGACTTTTTTTAATTTCATTTTAAAATACATTAGGTAAGTAAGCTGTCATGGATGTATCTGAAAATACCCCCATCCTCCCATTGCCAGACCGTATCATGCATTTGGCAAACATTGTAGACCAAAGCAATAAACACATGTTCACGCACATGACGTCATGTTTACTATCGCATGACGTCATGTTTAACGTCAGTTGTTGATGCACAAGTTACCCCTACTCCTGTCTTGACGTCACATGCTGCTTCTCATAATTAAAAAGTAAGACATTTACATTTAATTAACTTGAAAATACGCTTAAAAAAATATAAATCGATGCAAGTCTGAATCCGCGTACCATTCGGCGTACTGACAAATCTGAAGCAGGCCGGACGAGGTAATCTCCGGACATGAAGAACGCGGTCGACACAATGTCGTAAAAAGATGAATAATGTGGGGCTTCGCTGCGCGAAGCTTAGGGATAATATAAATGCGTGTTTTTTTTATTTTCGGGGCTCTGTGGATAGTTTGTCGAGCTTTGCTCCGCATAGTCTCGGCCAGCTAGACCGTATCATGCATATGTCTTACTTGCAGATATCGGTCTGGGCAGATTAGGCCAATTAAAGCGCCCACTAGCGATTAGCACAATTTATTTGCGCGTTTTTTTCACGCGCATAAAGTCGATGTTTGCGTGACGTCATGTTGTAAATAAACGTACAACGTCAATCGTTGATGCATCAGATAAACTTGTTAACGTCACTTGTTGCTTCTCATAAGTTAAAAATAAGAAATTATTATTAAATTAACTTAAAAAGATGTATTTTGAAAGTCTCGTTGAATCTCTCAAAATCTCTCCAAAATCGCCCAAAACGAGAGGGCGATTTTAAACGTCCTATTTTCCCCAGGCCCTGGTTCTGGATCCGTGAAGCATAGCGTAACGAAGAAATCAGAAGCGGGCCGGGTGACCGAGGCTATGCTCCTCAGTATTGTTTTCACGACTTTCGTGAAAGTTTGCTTTGTGGATTAATTTGACTTTTTACGGTAATCGCCGCCATTACCAAAAAAGTGATTACTAGTGGACAACTTCGACAACTTTGGAGAATTGTCCAAACAAGAAATTGCAGCACAGCTGCTGGGAAAAAATGTTGGACAATTCTGAACATAATTATTAATATTTCAGGGGTCAAGCTAGGGGAGAAGGAGAGTACAGCGAAGTGGGAAATTCACAATTATTTATATTGGTTTAATAAAACTGGATGAATGATTTATATATGTTGTCAATTTTTATTTAAATATATGATATATCTAGGCCTGTTGTTTCAAATTAAAGTGTGTTTTTTAATTTCGTGTTTTAATAATTTAATTTTGAGTGGTCATATTCAACATGCATATCATTATCAGAGAATTTAATATGAATACCATTAACGGCTCATCAAAACATTATAGATTATTTAGAGCCGCCCCTCAGAGAGGGGAATGATACGTGTGTAGGCCCATACTCTTACTCATACCGAAGTTTCTTTGTTTTCTACATGACATAATGTGAATTCTAGTGCATTTTGAAAACATTTAATTGCTAAATCCTATGATAATGACCCCGTGCGAGGCCCTTTAAATCTGACAAGGATTGGCTAACATTGCTTGTCGAATTTTAGGTGTGTGATGGTTTTGGGTGGGATGATAGCCGCTGGTTCGCCCTTGTTATTTAGTGGGGATCTGTAAGATATGAACTGAATGTTGTTTAATGACTCATCAACACATTATTCGTTATTCGAGAGAGGAGATCACACAGAGGAATCTGGAACCTGACATACTATAACGAATATATTCTTATATATAGTTCTTTAAACTAACGTGCTTGGAGGATAGACTCCAACATACGAAACCTCCCAATTTACGTCCGCATCCGACGGACGAGGCTAATGAAAAGCGTCTTGCTGAAGAACACAAAGACGAAACTCAGTTGCGATGGTGAGGCTTTACCCAGGGTTCAGCGGATTTCAAGTTCAGTTTTATAAATTATGAAGCGGTATTTAAAATATTCCTTAAAACATTTTAATGAAATTGAGACCAGACTCTCGTTTGCGCTCGCAATCATCTTGTGTGTGTTTGGATGTTGGGGTCTACAACTGTAAATAATTAAACCTTTTGTGAGATACACACATCTTGTTAAATTGTTGTTATACACCTCGCTGCGCTCGGCATTATTTTGGCGTTTTACAGCACCATTTCACATGTTTACCACACTGTCATAAAATTGTTATAACACATGAATTTGTAAGCGATTTGGGGCTCCGCTTCTCGAAGCTTATTTCAGTATGTGATCTATGAATTTGTTTAATGTTCGGGGTCTCGCTTTGTGCGAATTGAAAATGTCAACTAAGGTCAGCTACGAAATTGAAGAACAGGACGAATCATGGCCTGTATGCCAAAATATGCATTACCAAAATATTATTGTTTTATTTAATGTTCGGGGCTTCGCTTCGGGCGAAGCTCAATACTTTATAATTATTAATTTATCATGAATTACATAAGTTTACTCCGGACTACATACATGTACAGTAACATAGCTAGGCCCAAATGACAGCATAGGCCTATTGTTAGGGCGTGGAGGCATGATCCTCCGGACTTTTTATTAGGTAGTAAACTGTCACAGATGTGTATCTAAAAATACCCACATCCCCTTTCCCATTGCCAGACTGGCAAACATTGCAGACCAAAGCAATTAGCACATGTTCACGCACATGACCGTTGACGTCATGTTTACAATATCGCATGACGTCATGTTTAACATATCACATGACCTCATGTTCAACGTCAGTCGCTGATGCACCAGTTACCCCTATTCGCAACATCTCGTACACTGCTTCGCAGCATGACTCGAATGTAATACGCTGGTTTCCATATTGATTACGTCATACTAGCGTGACGCGCGTCAGATTCCCGCCAAAACGAATTTGCATTCAAAATCAAAGTTATGTTCAACATTTTGCAATGTCATTTAGCCGATTGCTCCATCTATAGTTTATTTACGTGAAAGTAGTGATAAAACCTTCATCTGTATTGTAAATAACAAACATGCAACACAAATCATACATCAACACGTGTGGAAAGCGGCCATAATGTTTATGTAGCAACAGCTTAGCAACAGTGCACTATTTTCTGTGCCGTTGCCTTCCGGCTAACAGAATGTTAAGATTTTGAACATACCGAAGCGCCGTGATACACACGAGGCGGGATCCCGAAGAATGACGGGATTGGCCGAGCGTTCACGATTGCAGTTTAATACCCCTACTCAAGTCTTGACGTCACATGCTGCTTCTCACAAGAAAAAAGTAAGAAATTTACATGTATACGCTTATTGATGCAAGTCTGAATCCGCGTACCATTCGCCGTTCTGAAAAATATGAAGCAGGCCGGACGATGTAAACTCCGGACATGAAGAACGCGGTCGTCGTAAATATGAATAATTTGAGGCTTGGCTGCTCGAAGCTTAGTGATAATATAAATGTGTGTTGTTTAATTTCGTGGCTCTTTGGTTCGTTTGTCGAGCTTTGCTCGTTCGTATTTTGTTTTCACGACTTCCGCGAATGTTTACTTTGTGGATTTTTTTAACTTTTTACGGTAATCGCCGCCATAACCGAAAAAGTGATTACTAGTGGACAACTTCATTTGCGAGAATTGTCCAAAAAAATGTCATCAACCGTCACAGTAGATCTAGTGTTCTCTATGTACGACGCATAGGTTGGTAAAACCAGCCACCGTAAAATGTCGAATTGAAAGTTTGGTGCTTAGCACAGTACAAACGTTTTCGCCAATCATTTGACGTTGTATTGAATCCGTAACTCTGTAGGTATGACACCGGGTCAGTAGAATCGTGATCGTAGGTAATCAGTCAATGGTTGTATTAAGAATATACAGCAAACAACACTCCACATACGGGCATTTACATAAGGGAAAGCAAACTTTATAGTAAAAAAATATTCGTTTGTTAGATAAAACACAACCATGCGATAGGCTACATGTAATTACTTCATATTTTATCAAATAACTCAATTTAAAGGCAATATAAACACGCCGTCATTTGTAAAATGCGAATAGCGTTGAGCATCCGGTACAGTTTTCGATGCGTATCCGATACTACTTTTCGTGTTTTCGCTGAGAATCGTTTTGCGCTGATACCTGTTTCTACCCAGTGAGAAGTGTGCATGTGGTTACGAAATTTCCCCTGGAACATAGAACGTTGGCCTTATTTTCTTAAATAACGAATATTTGTGCGACCCAAACCTGGTGTATGCCAGTTAAAACATGAGGAAAATGCGATCCTGCGGTCCTTTCTATGCCTATGGATGATAATTATGCCACGCTCGCCCGGTATAGATAACATGGCCCAATGTAAACCCGTTGATTTGTTAAGCAAAATAATTTTGAATGCATCAGCCTACTAATCAGTTAAAATACAATAGCAAACATTCGTAGAAAACCAAGTCCACGCTCGTTTCATACGTCATTTGAAACCTAAATACGCACATGTGACACCGTGCTGTGAAAACGGATGTTTGTCGGGCGCAATGCCTTCATTAGATCAATTTATACGTTTTAAACTAGGATGAGCAGACTGTAAAGTATCTCTGTTACATGCCATCTCGCTTAAATCACTAGAGCAGTGGCAGCAAAACAATAAACGTGGCTCCAGCGTAAATGGAGTGTCTACAATAAAATTTGCAGCAACTATGCAGTTCTGCAGGTGAGAAGGTTCTAGGCCCATTCTCCATATTTTATCTCGATGTACATGGAGGATGAGCCTGGCATGTTCACTCCTGTTAGGCGCCATATAACCTTTCATGTTGGTGCGCCTTAAAACCCCAATTCAATTCAATTAAATCTCTGTTACAATTTGTTTCATATACTGAAAGGAAAAAGTAACGTGACACGGGAATTTCCGCTATATATTGTATGTACAATATGCTGCTGTTAATCGAATGGTACATAGCTACGTAAGACATTTCCTTTCGGAAAAATGACTAAAACACCACGTTACACAGCAAATAGTATTCCTGCAAAGTTTCATTCTTGAGAGAGTACGCGTTTGGCTCTAGCATGTGAGCAAACTTAGGATGCAAAATTTTGCTAACTCTTTACGTTAAATACAGTACTGAACTGGCTCAGCCTGAGGAACTTCAACATTTATGAATTTCTTGTTACAACGTGTACTGTGATTAAAACGTCTACAACATCACAGTTATGTCCTTTCTCCAACTAAATGCAATTTTTTTTTGTTTACAAAACAGCACGGGATTTCCTTGGAATATATTTGGAATTAAGAGTGCAGTATATACAATATATAGCGAAAATTCCCGTGTCACGTTTCTTTTTCCTTTCAGTATATAATGTTGCGAGTCCGGTAGATAGTTTTAAATGAATCCTAATTTATGTTACTAAGACGTAGAGAGAAAACACTTCGGTATAAACAAAACGAAAAGCAATGTAGGTTTTACTTAAGAAATAGGTTGTCCAAACTCGATAATTTGGCGGTAAATTCTAAAGTGGATTAGTAGGGTGAGCTGGTATCGTTGTAAACTCCAAATAAAGATACAACTCAGTACATTTGAAAACGCAACACTTGGTATTTTTTGAATTTCTAGAGTGGTATTGAAGTTCTCGTGAAAAATATGTTTTAACTGAAAGAAGTAGAGAAAATCGTATGCAACTGTTTATCGCCATATGTTAACCTTTGGGACAAAGAAACTTGTGTACTAACGTGTGTACTAACGTGATTTCAACAAAAAACAGCGCACTAAAATTAAAACAAAAATCACAAATGTTGCGTTTTTAAATGTACTGAGTATATAATTGCTCACTATTCACACAGACATATTGTTCTACCAAGAAACAACGAGAAATGATGTTTTAGATGATCGGACACAAACAAAATGGACTTTAAAAGGGATATGTATAGCCAAAATCAGAATAAGGAATTGGAGTATCGTTAAGGAATAAGGAACTTATTTCTTATTCGTTATTCGCAGTTTATCACCATTCTATGCTGACATGGTCATTTTAAATCAATTTTCCGCTCGCAAGATAATCTAAATATTGATTTGTTGATGTTGCTTGGTAAACAAGTAGAGTGCGTGGTCCCGGGCTACAGATCGAAAGGTCGTGTGTTCGAGCCTTATTTATCATTGAGCAAGATAATTAATCCACATTGCTTAGTACTGGATCTACCCAGGATACCTGTACATAATCTTCGAAAATGGGCGTTGCAGTATCAAAAGGTAGATAGATAACAAACATCACTGTGTCTCAATAGAAAAAAACCCACATCAAATGGTATAGTTCCTTATCCGGAGTTTGAAACTGTTCTATGGAGACATGTTTCTTTAAAGTCAAACTATTGTCTTTCGTCTGATCATCTCAAAGGAATGATTTCTCGATATTTCTTGGTAAAAATGATAATTGTGCGAATAGTGAAAAACACGTAGTCCTGTTAGGGCCATCTTACCATCGCATATTACCATCGACCTAGGTGGATGGTAAGATGTGATGATAAGATACGATGGTGGATGGTAAGATGCGATGGTAAGATGGCCCTGACAAGACACCGTAGAAAAACTATATTTTTCCATGATATTCTGTTTCTTTGTTGGTGTTAAAATCCCGAAGAGCGCATGTTCCTTTGAATTATATACTTGTTTTCGCCAGATCATCTTTAAAAAATATTTTCCAATGTTTCTTGACAATTAAACAACTATGGTGGAGTGCGTGGTCCAGTGGTAGGGCGCTGAACTTCGTGGGTTTGATCCTCGCCTCGGCCAAGTTATTTATCCTTGAGCAAGATAATTAATCCACATGCTTAGTACTGGATCTACCCAGGAAGCCATCGAGAGTGATTAATCGAAGTTGCGAGAACTTGTTTCGCAATCGATGTAAAATAAATATGTTTAAACTAAACCACCATGGAGCATGTATTATCTAAATGTAACACAGTTTCTTATTAGACGTCGAATAAGTAATAAGGAATAAGGAATGGTTATTTCATGTAACAGTCAATGATACCAGGACCATACCAAGCAACCTTTAGTGATTTTCATATCGTGTTTTCAGTTCTAAAATTGGAACTGCACATGCATTTGGTGCCAGATAGGTTTAGTGCTTTAGTTTCGTGTTCGGTGTTTTTCGCCGTTTGATGTGGTTTTTTTTGTTGTTGTTGTTTTTATATTTGGTCATGATTTGCCTTAAAATAAATATGCTTATTCGTCTTTAATTTTGAATTATGGAATAGGGAAATGTTCCCTATTCGTTATTCGAATAACACATAAGGAAGATATTTATCTTTCTTGCACTTATTTACTATTACCGATCTCCCAAGGCACGTTAATGTACGTACTATAGCAACGGGAAAATATTGTAAATATGCCTAATATTAATATAATAATTGATTCTCAAATTTTCGGCGGTCGAGTTTTTTCTATGATTTACTAAGATTTCTTTTTCAAACGCAGACGAAACAGTCTGAATATTATTCTGTTTCCCCCCTTTTTCTTTTTAAAGACACATTTCCCAACGCTACTTGGTCAGTGAAAAAGCATGGAAAGCTTGAATATTTACAGCCAGCATGCTTTATGGCTGATCAACTCAGGTATATAAATTGAGGCCCACTCAAGAGTTTTTTATATGTATAGCATTGCTATATTGAGGGTAAGAATAGCTTAACAACACTTTGTAATTTACTTTTATGAAAAAATATATGTTTATAATTTAGCTTTTGAATACAAAACTTATCTGGTATTTCTTAATTGTTTTTAGACCAAAAATCAGAGCACAACACAATAAATATACAACATTCTTTAATGTGTTATTATGTGTACTGCTCACAAATGCTTTATTGGCTGGGCCTCATAATCTGAAGAAAAATTGAATATCACACTTTGCTCATGAAATTGTATGGCTAACAGTGATTTACAGTTACCTATAGAAATTTTCTCTGATATGCAAGAAAAAGAATCTATAATGGGTATTAGGCTCAGATATGGTATTCCAACCCTCAGTATAAGTGTTTTAATCGGAACCTCGGCAGAGCCTCGGTTCTGATAAAAACACTTATACCTCGGGTTGGAATTCCCTATCTTCACCGGACACCCATGAAAGATTCTTATAATCACCTCAAGTAGGTAAATGCCAGATCAGGATCACACTCGAAGAGAGGCGTAGCCTCGAGTGTGATCCTGATCTGGCATTTACCTACAAGATGTGATACAAGTTTCCAGAACAAGTTACTATAGTAACGATCCTTTTATTATATAGTAATACCTCTTTACATATCATTAAAATAGAATACATGTATCAAAAAACAATTGGGTTAAGTCAAAACTGGAAACCACCAACAGGAAGAAGAAGAAGAAGAAGAAGAAGAAGAAGAAGAAGAAGAAGAAGAAGAAGAAGAAGAAGAAGAAGAAGAAGAAGAAGAAGAAGAAGAAGAAGAAGAAGAAGAAGAAGAAGAAGAAGAAGAAGAAGAAGAAGAAGAAGAAGAAGAAGAAGAAGAAGAAGAAGAAGAAGAAGAAATGTTATTGACTTAAACTATCACATAGTTTTTCATCATATAAATACACATTTACAAATATAATTTAAACACATTGACAAGATTAGATTAGTACAATTTCACCTATTTATAAAATATTGCGTGAAAAAATACAGATAGCACGAATGAAAACAATCACAAAAAAACAAAAAACAAAATAAAAACAAAAATATATATATATATATGAAGAAAATATAATGCATTACAACAGAACGACTTTATGTTGTGAGTATGAACGGGCTTATGTTATTTATCAAGGTACGCCTTAAAGTGAATGCTTCTGAAATGTATTTGCTAAAATTAATAACTTCTTTTTTGTTAGATGACTGAAGGAGAGCAATAAATGTAAACATGCTTGGCCTTTGTATGTAATCTCATTTGATATATTAACTTCTGATTGCATTATAAGCAGGGCATATTAAGGTAAACTGGAACTCGTCCTCAATATCGTTAATGTTACATATGTGACAAATCCTTTTATTCCTTTCTAGTCTTTCGCGAGAATACCTCCCCGTTTCGATCCTTAAACTATGAGCGGACAAACGTAATCTGGTTAAAAAACTACGATCGCACCTTGTATGCAATAAATCTAAATAAGTATCATATTCAAAACGAGGCTTTACTTTACAGATTTGTTCAGCGTCAATACTCTATTAGTTTCCAGGTCGGATGACATGAATACATGTACATTACATTGCAACAAATACACATGTGTTCATTATACATGGGTTAACAATTCAAATTCTGGTGAATTTACCAACTGACATAATGTTAATTTAATTAATTAACCCACAAATTCATAAACAAACATTCTGATAGTTTACATTTCATGTTAAAACATCCTTTGTTCTTAATGTAATACTAGCTGGGCAATCCCCAACATTCCAATCTGACATTTGTGCAATCCCCAACATTCCCATCTGACATTTCTGCATGGAATCTTTATTAGTATAGTGGTATGGATTCAGAAAACCTATACAGGTGATAAATGGTTTTGTATTCCATTGTAGGAAAATGAAGGTATTAGGTATATAATTATATATTCGTATATAATCAAAACATTTTATTTCACCGAGAAGTGAAAAAAATTAAAAAACTTTATATTTCACGTGAGACTTAATCTCATCATTGCATACAAACATTATAATCACGGTTGAACAGGTTAGACATATTAAATGTAATTATTATTACCTAATTGTTATGCATGCATTTGTTGACATCTTACGCAGTGTAAGGTATTTAATACCTCAACATATCTATATGTAATCATAATAATACATATTATATGCGTGACCATAAATGGGTGCGAATGTGTGTATGTCCGGATTCAAACAAGTTAAAATCGGGCATGGTGGGTACTGTTGGGACTGTCCCGAAAATACTATTCCGCAAATGTGTACGTTTATAGTTTTAGATCGAAGCTTTCCCGACATACGACCGAAAATTAATGTCTTCATCAAAATGCGAGAATTGACCACTGAATCCGTCAACTGAAAACCTTTCCTGTGTATGCAGTGTTTGTAACATGTATGACGCACGCGGAGTTGTGAGTGTATGGGGGAGATAAAATGGTCATATATCACTATTGCATTTCCCATAGGCCTACATTATAGCTTTTTGGCCTTCAACCTTTTCTAAATCACACTGCCTGAAAAAAACTAACTTTTCTTAAAGAACTATCTTAGGTACACTCAAAAATGACCAGCAAACAGGGGATAATGTACTGCTTATGTAATAGGGGGCTTGGTAGGGACCCGTAGTTAGACAAAACACTTCTTTATATGTTTCCATATTTAATCAATCAATTGATTAAATCAATCGATAACCACTGAAATATATTAAAATTACAATAAATATACGCATTCAACAATAGATCATATTACTTTCTCACTTAACATCTAATAGAAATAATACTTTCTCCCACAACACAATTTGCAAGACAATGAATTACAATACAGTGAATTACAATATAGTGCCTTACAATATATTGCCATGCCATTTATCATAACATTTAATAAATAGTCAATGATCATCTTGTAATTCAAAAGATATTTAAAATGCAATGCTCATCATTAATTACATTTAAAGATACACGACACCTTTAAATATGAATGACTCAATAGCAATACATTAGTCTTCTACAAATAACTTACAAGCATATGGTGCTATGGTGTTCCTCATTTTATACACGTATGCCTCACATCGTGAACTTCTCATACCTGTATATTAAATGATGGAATAATCAATACACACGTAAATCTTCCATGAACACATTTAGGCTATAATGAGATTTTAGGTACATATAATTATAGGTTGTCTGTGTCTCCTTATTTAACATAATAATTAGCATAGTTACGCGTCTCATATTGCTAACATATGAATACAATGACATATATTTCCATCAGATTTAAACACATACAATACAAATCAAGCTCTCCACATGTCATTCCATTAGGTGCAATGAAATACCTTCTTTAATGTATTCTTATAAAAATATATACAGACATTAAATAATATGTGGCGTTCCACAAGGGAGGATACTTGGGCCATTATTATTTCTATTATTGCGGTGCGGCGGGGAGCAAACTCCCCGCTGCAATGTTAACAGAATAGTATATCCGAAATTGAAGGCTGGCCAGATTTCTGAGCTAAAAATAGCACAAGTGGCAGCCGAACCGCGTTCAAATTATATACCTCCGCGTAGATAAATAGTGCCTCCGGGTTTGCATTAGCCTGGTTCCCTGGCCTCCCACAATGCTTTGCACAGTAGGCCAGGTATTCACTGTCGAATGTCGATTTCTACACATAAATTCAAGATGGCTGCCATGCAAACATTGACCGATTGGGAGTTATTCTACTGTTTCACTTCTGTTATTTCGATGGATTTCATTACGAAAACATATTTTCAAATGGGCCGTGAGCTCATTTTGTTGTGATACAGCGTTAATGTTGTCAAATCAACTTCGACTCTGTGTGTGTTGTGTAAAAGATGGGTGGGTGTCATTTGTAAACATAGACCGATCGGGAATTATTCTACTGTGTCATGGCGAATATTTTTATGGCTTTCATAACGAAAACATATTTTCAAATGAACCATGAGCTCGTTCTGTTGTGATACAGCATTAATGTTGTCAAATAATCTATGACTAGTTGTGTGTTGTGTAAAAGATGGATGGGGTGTCATTTGTAAACACAGACCTATCGGGAATTATTCTAATGTGTCAGTGCTCACGGAATATATTTTTAAGACAGGCCCTGAATTAATATTGACAGATCCTGAATTAATTATATAGTAAAATATGGCAAAAAGGAACAAGCCACAACTAGACTTTGACAGGCCCCGGGCTTAGGGCTATCCTATTTGGTGAGCACTGTGTGTTATGGCGAATATTGTAACGGAAACATATTTTTAAATGGACCCTCAGCTCGTTTTGTTGTGATAAAGTGATTCAAGAATGACTGTGTGTACATAGAGTAAAGTAAAAGAAGTGGGGGCAGTACATAAAATACAGGTTACCGTTATATGACAGTTCATAAGGGGATAAACAAAACAAACAAACAAACAACAACGTCAGATAAATCAGACTAGTGGGAAAAGGTGGTGAGGGGTCGACCCCATATGTAAACAACACCAAAACATGCTGATGAACAAATGATATCTTTAAAGGGACGCAATCTTGAAGTCTTTATCAATTCACGCATTAAAATCAGCCGCCCAAAATTAGCCTTTCGATTTACTAATGATCCTGTATCAGTTGGACGTTAAATCTGCTTGCATATATTTAAATACAATTTTGAGATGTTACTTCTCTTCGTTATTCTACCATAGGTTTAAATATATCAATGGTGAAATGTAATCGACAGTTTATAGTTATATATGCAAAAATAATTTGCTTCATACTGTTCTTATAATTAAATAAATTATTATATTAATGATTTAACAAATGCAAGTTACGTAGAAAAATTAACAGGCTTCATACTGTTCTTACAATTAATATTAATAATTGAACAAATGCAAAATATGCAGAAAAACTAACGGGACGCTGCTAGTTTTTAAAAAATAAAAAATCGCTGTGTGTCCCTTTAATAGTAAGTCTCATTGTCAGTCTCAAATCACAGAAGCTAACATTTGAAATTAAAATGGATTTTCCTATTAATTCATTTGTACTTCAAAATGATGTTTTGAAGAATGTATTGGCGGAGAAGCCAACAGCGTATATCCATTTTTACAGAAATGAGGATTTTTCTTCACTAGCCCGTATTAATATATAATCATTTGGACTATTACAATTTTCATAATTAACCAGACTATATAAAATTTACTAGTTTTTCACCTTCGGTCTAGTGCTAATTTCAAACACTGTTAACACTGACTCTCTGTGTAAACTCTGATGATCTGGTTTAATCATTGAATTTTGCTATGCCAATTGAGTCACCCTCTTTAAATAAAGAAATTACTTACTTACTTACTTACTTACTTACTAAAAAAAAAAAGGCCAGAATAACTAAAGGGAGATTACTCGTTACGTAGTTCATTGTTTATATAAAAGTAACATCACAGACATAATTCCGTTGGCCAGTGTATAAACTGGCAACTTGTCACGAATACCATGGCAAAACTATTATTATACACATGTTAACTGAACACTTTAAACTAATAAACCAGAAACAAACTTCAACAAAATACCACCTTATTTCCCTTAGCCTCGTCCGTCGGATGGGGACGTAAACCGGGCGGTCCCGTGTATCGGTCTATCCTCCGAGCACGTTAAAGAACCATAGGAATCTATTCGATAATAAGAGTAGGGCACGGTTCCCGGATTCCTATGTATCCCTCCACTCTCTCTGGTGCGGCTCTAAATAACCTATACTGTGTTGATGAGCCGTTAAACAACATTCAATTCAATTCTTTCATTAAGATTAATACACGCAATGCATTCGCAACATCTCGTACACTGCTTCGCAGCATGACTCGAATGTATCACGCAGGTTTCCATATTGGTTACGTCATACTAGCGTGACGCGCGTCAGATTCCCGCCAAAACGAATTTGCATTCAAAATCAAAGTTATCTTCAATATTTTGCAATATCATTTAGCCGATTGCTCCATCTATAGTTTATTTACGTGAAAGTAGTGATAAAACCTTCATCTGTATTGTAAATAACAAACATGCAACGCAAATCATACATCAACACGTATGGCAAGCGGCCATAATGTTTATGTAGCAACAGCTTAGCAACAGTGCACTATTTTCTGTGCCGTTGCCTTCCGGCTAACAAAATGTTAAGATTTTGAACATACCGAGGCGCCGTGATACACACGAGGCGAGATCCCGAAGAATGACGGAATTGGCCGAGCGTTCACGATTGACACGCAATGTATACCACCATCGTTGGACAACGAAACATCTGTAGATTTGACATGTTCATTATCATACACAATTCATTAATTTTATTGTTTGCTATTTTCTCCTTTGAATTTGTAAATTATATATAAATGTAGCTGAAAAGAGAAAATAGCCACGGTCAGCTAAATTAGACATTTCTTCTAACATAAGTAGTTATGTTGGTTACATAAATTAATTGAATCAACACAGAAGGGGAGTACTCTTATTATCTAATAGATTCATATGGTTCTTTAACGTGCTCGGAGGATAGACCGCCCGGTTTACGTCCCCATCCGACGGACAAGGCTAAGGAAAAGTGTCTTGCCCAAGAACACACCGACGAAACTCAGTGGCACCACGGAGGATTGAACCCGGGGCCTCCGGTTACAAATTCGCCGCGTTATCGACTGCGCTACGCCAGCCTTCTTTATTGGTTACATGCAATAGTACATAATGAAAGTTAATGTATTTTAAGTATTTGACAGAATTTTAACAATGATTGAGCAAGTTATGTTAATCAGGCCATAGCACGTCTGAATTGCTATGATATAGATTTCTTAAGATATTTTTTAATTTGCGTTTATTAAAGGAGTTTTAAAGGGCTGCCGCTCCCGGACGCGTATTTACAAACTTAGTTTCTTAAAGTATTTTTTTTATAATTAATTTTAGGTTAGTAATACATCTGTCAAGTGTATTATATAATCAAGATAAACATTCGTTTCTCAACTCTTATAGTACATACCAATGGTTTTAAGGAATATTATATGATTGTGTTTGTGTTTTGCAATGCAAATTAATGCATGTTATCTTTTACTATCGTCTCATTTACATCCGATTGGATCTACACATGTACGTTATTACTGTTTTATGAAAAATGTATAAGTAAGTAAATAGTTTATTATAGTGACATGTGTTACATGAAACAACAAAATGTATATAGTGTACTATATGACAATCAAACACCCGGCCCCATGGGCCTATAAGTCACCTACAATATAAGTTGAACAATAGAGCGTATTGTACTTAAGCATGCATTCACTTATAAATGATCAATTAATATGACAATGACAGTATAAATATATAATATGACAATGACAGTATAAATATACAATATTACACATGGGCATTATTATAATAATTCATGAAACATATAAGTTTCTTCTTCGCATCAACATCGCATTCACTAGATGTATATTTGTATGTCGTATATTGTGATGAGACGTAAATAAATAAATATATGCTTAGCTATCTCTTCATTTTTTGAAAATGACCCACATAACTGTACGCAAGATTTTAAATAAAGATTTTAATATAATACTGACTACAATTTATATATAATACACGTACGTAATTATTTACACATGACTAAAGTCAGTTGATTATCAACGATAAGCACGTTTGTTTATCACTGATTTGTCTGAATGTTTGAACGCTATTTAACGTCATGCTCCAGCACATTTAGCGATGGAAGCAGACCATTCACTTATTCTTGGGTAGGACTAGTACTGTATACCGCCATCCGTAAGAATCGACACTTGTCGAGCTCCTAGCGGCATTCAAACCCGCAGCGTGTATGGAAGGGCAAAGAGGTCAAAATTCAATCCCGCATGTTGACAATTTTACCTCTGTGATTGGACATTACGTTTTGCTAAATTGCAATTTCATTTGCTTAGGTTCTCAGAAAACATTGCTTTTTCAATACATCATTTATTATCACACTATATTCGTTTTGATCAATTGCAATTTAAGTATTCAAGTTCTCAGAAAATCATTGCCTTTTTATTATTTCATGTCTCGTTTTGCCCTATTAGTTTTGTCAACACATGATATCAACATTCAATTTTTCTTACGGTTCTTTTCGTTATTAAAGATACAAATGGTATTGTTGTTGTTTTATCGACCATTTAGGTGAAATGCAGTTGATATTATGCTTTACGTCCACTTCATGTGTCTATATTGAAATGATGGTTGTGCAACATGCTGTTTGCTAGTTGCCCATTGCTAGTATACATTCCGCTACAGCACACCAGTAGTAAATAATTTATTTTTGTTAAGAAAAATGAAGAAGACATTTTCACCTTTTAAAGTGTAATTTAAAGTGTCATTTTTGGTTTATTTCACATCTATTTGTGACATGTTGCAAGAATTGTCATGTTAAAATTTTGAGTTTTTTAATGTGCGTTGCTAAATGGAAGTGAGTGTATGAATACAATATTTTTACATCGCAGTGGTTATGTTTTAAAGGGACAAGTTATTTCTTGGATACATGTCCCCCACTTTTTTGTGGATTGTTTGGCAGCATACTGGCCATTTGTGATCAGAATGTAATTATTTTTTTTTAGATTGGACCTAGATATAAATGACAACATGGCATTTAAATGTTAAAACATACACATCTCACTGCAGAAAATAATGAGCGTGTTACACCTAAACGCATTGCGATTACGAAACTATCCGCTTGTGGATTTTTGTTAGCTCTAATACACACCCGATTACCGGCAGCCGTAGGTACAGTTCGGCACCCGTAGGTACAGTTCCCGGTAAACAAAACAAATTTCAAAAGGGGAAGTAAATCTAGTTTTATGACTTGTTAGCCTTAATCTATTAGCAAAGTGAATCGGCCATTTTAATTTGGAAGAAATGTTGTGTATGTCACCTGATTCCCGTGAAATTTGAACCTATATTATGCAAGTTACGGTAGGTTAAATGTTGAAATTAAGCTAAAAAATGTGATTGTAGAAAGTTAGAGACCTGGTACTCGGTAAATAGTCAGGTTTAAGAGATTTCAGACATACTGCCATAAAATATAATCTTTCCTAAATAAACAGTCCAAATTTTAGCCCACAGAACATTTTATTAAAAGAGTTGTCGGGATTTAAACTCGACCGGGTATTAAAAATGGCAGGAGTACGGTACAGTTCCATTATTTATTGGCAGGTAGCTAGTACAGTTCCGAAAAATGGCAGGAGTATGGCACAGTTCCAATAAAATCGGACGCTAAAGTGGTATAGTGGTGTAATTTCGAAAACACTAATGAAGATGTACTGTATATAGAATTATATACATATTCGGTCCTTCCATAAACGATTTCTATAAGTATTTAAGAAAACCCACCAACCGTAGGGACACGTGAATATTATCTTTTGAACCTTCATTCCGACGGTACTGTACAGAGAAAGACATGTGAATATAGGTCTATATGCCTTTTGAACACTTTTGAAATAAAGGCTTTTCCGCTTTTAACTCACATTTCAATGTCAAATATAGAGGCGGGGATAATGGCCGTCCCTCGGACTGTGTTCTTGTGTCAATTTTACCGATATCATTCAAGTAGCTTTCTTATTTCCGAAACGATAGCTATTATGAACTAATGTTGTTCAATGTGCCTAATTGGCTAGAGTGTCTTTGGTTTTCTATCACTTCTCAGGTTTCTATCACTTCTGGTAGCAGGCGCGGAGCCAGGGATTTCCCCCAGAGATTCCGAGGTATGGTGAACGAGAAAATGAGAACAAATCCAAGGGGTCTGAACCCCCGACACCCCTCGTTGGACACGCACAGGGGTAAGATGTTTACAGTGGGCCTACATAACATGCTTGACATATTTGCCGGGTGTTAGGGTTAAGGTGCTAGTAAGCTTAATTTAACTTCGCACATGATCAAACATTAACACGAGCTTCGAGCTCTCGTGCGACAAACAAGGTATCCATTAACATATACTTACTCAATTACACCCATCGATAATTAACCAGTAGCAATGTGGATAAAGTGCCTAAGGACACAACTAAAATGACAGCGGCTCGGATCGAACCCATAGACTCCACAATCAAGGGAATGCTGCCATGGGGATACACAAGTGATAAACAGCTACAGATCAGCACTGGTACTACTATGATACTAGTACTACAATGGTCAATGACATTGGGTAAATGCCGATGCATGCAAATAAAGGTGAAACTTATGAAAATCACTAAATGTTTGAAAAAACTTAATATGACGAGAACATGGTCGTCCAGTTGTTGTATATAACACCATTTATTCCTTACTGTAATTTCATTACACAATTGTAACATAAGAAATGTCATTTCCAATAGTAATTGGTGGACGTTTGATTCAGATACCAATCTCCACGCAGAGTTATCGTTCCTTGCACTGACATATATCTCTGCTAACTACTAAATTACAAGATTTTGGTAAACCTGTTAAATTGGAATATTTTTGCCTGATACTTATTTATTTCTTGTGTAAATATAATTTTCAGAATATCTGCAAATTAGATGTTGCAAGATTTGAAATAATGCATGAAAACAATTTAGTTTTAATCGGGATTATTTTACTACCAAAATAATACGTACCTAAGTCTCCTCAATCGATACGTATATGTAAACATTTCAAACCAAAGCTCGATAGCAGAAAATTACTAAACATTATAACTCATAGAAAAACAATTTGAAAATATTGAATATAGGTCTATATTTTATCTTTGCGGATCACGCAAAAGGATTTATTATAAACATCGTCATAAACATTTTTGAATAATCACGTGACCTAACCGTTCGCCCTACTTTCTTTGAAGTTGACATAGTCAAATGAGAAACGAGTGTACTCTGGGTAGAGATTATTCAGATACATTAAGTTACATAGAGTGGCCGTAACGTAATTAATGTGATGTTTTCAACTATGCAATAATTAAAATTAAGCTATCTATTCCAAAACATCTAAATACCAAACGCCAGTTATCATAAATGGTGAATTATAAAAAGGGGACGTAACTCAGGTTTTCTTAAATACTTAAAGAAATCGTTTATGGAAGGACCGAAGATGTATATAATTATATATACATTACTTCTTCATTAGTGTTTTCGAAATAACACCACTATACCAAAGGAGAAAAGACTTTAGCGTCCGATTTTATTGGAACTGTACCATACTCCTGCCATTTGTCGGAACTGTACTAGCTACCTGCCAATAAATATTGGAACTGTACCGTACTCCTGCCATTTTTCAATATCCGGTCGAGTTTAAAAACCCACAACTCTTTTAATAAAATGTTCTGTGGGCTAAAATTTGGACTGTTTATTTAGGAAAGATTATATTTTATGGCAGTATGTCTGAAATATCTTAAACTTGACTATTTACCGAGTACCAGGTCTCTAACTTTCTACATTCACATTTTTTAGCTTAATTTCAACATTTAACCTACCGTAACTCGCATAATATAGGTTCAAATTTCACGGGAATCAGGTGACATAAACAACATTCCTTCCAAATTAAAATGGCCGATTCACTTTTCTAATAGTTTAAGGCAACAAGTCAGAAAACTAGATTTACTTACCCTTTTGAAACTTGTTTTTGTTTACCGGGAACTGTACCTACGGCTGCCGAACTGTACCTAACGCTGCCGGTAATCGGGTGTGTAGTATCGTATTGATTCCGATGACCGGTAAAAGACAGCCGATTCGCCTGGACTTGCCGGTCTCAGGTTGAAGGTGTAAAATTCAAAATCGATTTATGGTCAGAAGAGCAAAGAGACCGTGTTTTACGGTCACCGGTAACGCTAGCTTTTTAGTTTCGTAATCGAATTGAGTTAAGCCTCACGCGTACAATCTCTACCCAGAGTACACTCGTTCCTCATTTGACTCTGTCGACGTCAAAGGAAGTAGGGCGAACGGTTAGGTCACGTGATTATTCAAAAAAGTTATGACGATGTTTATAATAAATCCTTTTGCGTGATCTGCAAAGATAAAATATATACCTATATTAAATAATTTCAATTTTTATTTCTATGAGTTAATTTTTTTTAGTAATTTTCTGCTATCGAGCTTTGGTTTGAAATGTTTAAATATGCGTTTCGATTGAGGAGACCTAAGTACGTATTATTTTTGTAGTAAAATAGTCCCGATTAAAAATAAATTGTTTTCATGCATTATTTCAAATCTTGCAACATCTAATTTGCAGATATTCTGAAAATTATATTTACACAAGAAATAAATAAGTTTCTGGCAAACATATTCCAATTTAACAGGTTTTACCAAAATTGTGTAATTTAGTAGTTAGGAGAGATATATGTGAGTGCAAGGAACGATAACTCTGCGTGGAGATTGTCACGCGTAATGTATCTCAGATCAGGAGTAATGCATTTGGCGGAAAGCGTTTTTATATGTCAGTCATATTACAGTTATTAGATGAAATACAACATGTAGCGAACCATAGATTAATTAGCTAAATGAGTTGATTATGAGCAATAATTTAAGAAAAGATAAATGATACAATAAAAACGCAATGTTTAATCTGAGAATTAAACAATCGAAAAAATGCATTTTAGCGAAATGAATATAGATTTCGTAAAAAAACAAAATGGTACAATAAAACGGCAATTACTTTAAGGGAACTAAACAAATGAAAACACATTTTAGCAAACGATATATCCAGCAAACAATAAAATTGTCAACATGCGGAATTGAATTTTGACTCTATTGCCCTTCCATAGCGGTGCGATTCTTTCAAATACTTTTGATAGATGTCATGCGAACGTTATGAATACGTGTTAGTAGTGAACGCGGTTGTTACGGGCGAATGCGCGACAACATGCACGCATCATTCCTTTGAATGCTTCTCTCAAGTGAGTTACTCTTACAGCATAAATAAGTGGGTCAACAGCACTGTTCAATAATAAGAAAAATGTTGCAATTAACATAGCAATGCCATTTACTGAGCCCGGCCAGTTTATTTTGATGATCAGCATCACCGCGTATGGCAAAACAGATATATCGACACATATCAAAATGAGGCCTATTGTCTTCAAAATACCAGCCAGTCGTCTGTTTCTTCTAACCATGCTAACGTTTGAATGGGATGCACCAGACTCTGCAACACATGACGCAATCGTCGAAAGTATGACACCTGTGTTCTTGCTGGTACTCGGCGATAGTGTAGTTGAATCCGTTGCTTCGATTGACTTGCTGGTACTCGGCGACAGTGTAGCTGAATGCATGGCATCGGTTGACTTTCTTGTATTCAATGACAGTGTAGTTGAATGCGTGGCATTGGTTGACTTGTTGGTGTTCGTCGACAGTGTAGTTGAATGCGTGGCCACATGTGGGGTTGATTTATTTGATAGTTTGGTATTGACCACTTTTATAGATTGAGGCGGCACGAAGCTCGTATCGGCGCTAACAGGCACTATGAACCTGTCTCTCCTCTTTAAGAAGACATACAGTATGGTATATAAGACGGTTGTTGATAGTGTTGGGAGAAAAATAACTATTAGCATGTACATGTCCGCATTGGTAGTGTTTTGTTTGAATATTATACTCCACGAACAGCGTAGCAGCGTTGGAGAATACTCCGTCCAGATGAACATTGGCAGAAGACATATCGATGTAGATAACGCGCAAATAGCCAAAGTCTGTCCGAATATAGTACATGCTGTTGATTCAGAATCCGGTATACTTTTCTTCGCGGCAATAAGTCTTAACACACATAACCGAACAATATTGAGCGACGTCGCCACCTGTGACGACAAACATAGAGCTTGGGAGGATATACAAGCATAAAAATTGACATTGGACATTGAACTGGTCATTATTAGCATCAGTGACGTCAGGCCAACGATAAAGTCAATAACTACCATACTGAGAATGTTCTTCGAGTGAGATACCCAGTTCTTTTTTCGGTTGATAAAAAAGCAGACGATATAGAGTCCGTTAACGATAACCACACCGAATATTACTGCATAACATAGAAGCACTCCGAATATCACAGCAACACTCGGCGCCGTCTGCTGTTGTCTAGGTAGAGTTTCGTTGACGGCGATCGTTGCGTTCATGGTACAATTTACTCCGCAAGGTTCATCCATTTTGTTTGAATAATAAATCGTGGACGACTTGTGTTTCAAAAGCTATGTGTGAAATATTTGTTTTTTTATTCAGTTAATAAAAAATATGTTTATAATAACACAAATGCCATTTTATAAATATTTGGTTTATAAGTGTATCGATGCTCTCGAGTCAGTGTTTTTTTCTTCTCTTTAAAAGTTTTTACCTACATATATCCTTAATAAAAATAGAGAATATAATTTTTTCTTACGTACTTTTCCCACATGTATACCGTTTGTTCCAACAACGATCAAAATATCAACAGCGATGATCACTTTCAAACAAAACGAATAATAAACCAAATGGCGCTACGAGACGACAATAACGCAGTACATCCGCACATTATACAGGTAGTAAGTATTCCTTCAGTGTGAGAAACTGTTCTTCTGCGGACGCGTCCGTACGGTCTACTAGTCTTTCAGACGATAATAGATTACCATGGCGACTGCCTGTCACATAGCCGATGGAGACACCACGTTTTGTTTCCCAATAAACATGACGGCGTAACATACAATTCTGAGTCAAAATCACATATTTTAACGAATCTATTTCACATTTAAAAATAGGGGACATGAAAGTTAAATATTACAAGAAATTACCGATACCGGTGTTGCTATGGTGCCGCATTGTTTGTTCATGAAATAGGTTATGAAATAATTTTCTCCGCCATTCGCTTTGATGAGTGTCAAGTTACATTCTGCTGAAATATTTCTAATTTTGGAGGATTATTGTAAGTTATGAGAAAAGTCTACACAATTATCGAACATCCCTCGTATATTATAATTTGTCTGAGATGTTAAAGGGACACGCGGCAATTTTGAAGAGTTTTTAAAACATTGAAATCAGCCTCTTGATTTATTGATCCAGTATCATTTTGGCTTTAAACCTGCTAGAATACAATTAAATAGAACGTTTAGTTTTAATTTGTTCTTCTTATCGTATAATTATTATTAGGCCATAATAAATTAATTGCTAGTTTCTCACCCAAATTTATTTCCAAATAGGGGCGGGGTGAACTTTTATGTTTTATTTTATACGACAAATGGAAAATGGCCTCGGCACAAGGCAAAAATAGTAAAACATACTTCCAAGATTGAAAACACATTTTAGTATTTCATACTTTCAGCATTTTATTTTTTAAATTATTGTTATTTTTTATATATATAATATTTTTTTTGAAGAAATAAAAATTACAGGGGCGGCATAAAAAAAACGGGGACGGGCGGGGATGAGTAGTATAGATACTGGGGGTACCAGGCCAGTTTCCCTCCCGCGCAGGGAACGAGAATAACTAGTGAAATATGCCAGGGGGGACTCAAGCATAACTCTCATTTATATCACCAAGATCTAAATGTTAGTCACGCCTAAATCAACCCCTCCAACATATTCATTAGTTTTCTCAAGCACCCCGCTCGGGAAAACTCGCCTGATACCCCCAGTATCTATACTACTAATCAATCCGGTTTGTTATTTTAATAGCATAACATTTGCAACTCGTTAAGCAAAGTCAGAAGGAACCGGGCAGTAGTCTTCATCATCGCTCTGCATGTCATTTTTTACCATGGAGTATTTTATTTTTCTACACTTTGTTATTTTGTATTTCAGTTCAAGAAGCTCTTCTCTGTTTCTATCAAGCTCACGTTCATAATTATCCATTTCAACCAGCAATCGCCTTTTATTGGTGTCCATAAAATCATCACGAACTACTTCATATTCTACTTGGAGTGGCTTACCTCTCATCAATTCTCTTCTATATTTATCTTTTAAATTGTTAAGGTTTTTGCAAACCTTTTCTAATCTTTCTTGTTCCATTATATAATAGTATATATAAAAAAAAATTAAACCTCTTATTTAATATTTTCAATATCCTTCTCATACAATTCAACTAATAACATTTACAGTTTATTTTATAATTTTTTTGCAAAAGCCACATGTTATGCGCATGTATTTTACATTAACGGCTGTACAAATTCTTTTACGCAGCTGTGCACAGCCGTTAATGTGTCACCTGATTTTGATTAGGAAATCCACGCTTGCGCTCATCCCACAATCCATTTAACTTTTCAATGGGCCGGCTCGTTCCATAGACATTACCAGAACTCTATTTGGCATATCTCTACCGAAATGAAACGCAGAGATACACCTAAAGTTTGGCGAGGTCTGTTACCAGCAAACACATATCAGGGAAGAATTCTTTAGCAGCTGCACCCCAATATAGTTTGCTAGTAACGGAACTACACGGATACCATCTACTAGGCGCCACAATTGTGAGACTACAACAAGTTAGCAGATAACTGTCATTTTCACCAGGTGACCAACACTTGCAAACATGTAACCGATAGATACTATACCTCGATCGTCTATATATGCTATACCACCGACCGCAGAACTTTGAAAAGGGTTTTCAAATTTGCATAAATTTAAATTATCATAGTAATTTTAATTAGCATTGTGCTGCAGTACAATCTGATCAATTAGATGTGTTAGTAATAATAGCGTTGGCATTTGCTTTAATATTTGTAAAAGAACTTTTAAATATTAATTAAAACAAAAAAAGTGTTACAAAACGTTAAATCTTTTTTAGCATTATATTAGAAAAAAACAAAGAGATAACCCGCGCCGATTATTTATCAAAATAAAAGTAACTGTTATTTCCCTTTGAACATTATTGGAAAAATTATACCAGCACTGCGTTGGATATAATTAGCCCGTCGCGTGATATTGATAAACCACAAATGAGAATTTATTGGATCGATATTGTATACGAAGCACACAGCTAACGTATGTAAATAAACCTGACTGCTTATATCGTTTTTTTAAATACCCCGAGTGTGTAACGATATCGGCTTTTCAAATAAAGCGTCTCCGGGGACACTTTAAAGGTACACAGCGTTATTACGTGGCAGGTTAATTATATTTAGCCTCGAAGTTTTGTACGATTACGTTTGAATGTTTTGAATGTCTTTAAATGATACCCAACTGTTAACTTTTTATAATCACGTCGTATTACTTTTTCAATCCTGAATATTTCTTGCTTTGCTTTTATCATCTCTAATTCATAAAAGCTGCCATCAATGTTTTCGTTGTTTAAATCTTTTATTTTGTATGTTACAGGATTTGTGTTTTGAATTTCATCAACAACAAATATTTCTTCAGTCCAATTTGGGGTATAACCTTTCTCAAACGTTCTTTTATATTTACTAATTCTAACATTATCCCCTATTTTAAACTTTGGCTTAATCTGAGTACTTTTCATCTTTCCATACAAGTTGAAATACACTGTTCCTTTATTTTTCTCATCACTTGCTCTAGTCGGTGTCATTTTAATACTCCGATGTTTTGTATTATTATACTTGTCAACCATCGCCTGAAGCACGTCTAAATATGTATTTGTATTGTTAGCTGTAAAATATTTCCACATCTTTTCTTTTAATGTTCTGTTAAATCGTTCAATTACTACAGCTTTTCCAAAATTAAACGTGTGATACATTTTGATATTATTATCATCGAGGAATTGCTTAAACGTCTTGTTATAAAACTCCACACCTTGGTCAACCCACAACAATTTACACTGTCTTCCTGTACTGATTATCTGTTGGAACGCTTTGGTAATTTCTAAACCAGTTTTATTTGGAAAGGGTACAACCCAAGCAAATTTACTAAATAAATCAATAACAGTAAGCAAGTATTTAGTACCTTTATTATACTTTGAAAACGATTGCATATCAACCTAATCAGCAGACCATATTTTATCAATTTCATTAACAATCACACGGCGTTGAGTGAACTTTCTTCGTATGGGCTTATGAAGTTCATTTGCTAACTTGTCAGTCCATTTCAACGCCTTTTTTAGTTTTTTGAGTTTCCAAGACCAAGTTTGTATTTAGCACTAATCACAGGCTTGACTAACACATTCTTAGCGATCTTTTCTCCAACAGTTTTAGATTTACTTTTTTTTAAACCGGTCAACATGTTTTTATCACACATTGATTTATTACTAGGATTTTCATCATAACAATAATCATGATCTTTACAAACAGCATCCAATTCATTTACCGGTTCTCCGCTATCAAGTGGATTACCAGGACCGCAATATTTATAACCAGGAAGAGTTAGCCCCTTTTTGGGTAGCAAAGGGAGCAAAGCTTTATGAATATCAATATTTCCACCTTCTGTGTTTTTAACAAACTTTGTTTTAGTAATACCACAAGATGCACATGTTGCCCTTAACATTTTTCTACCATTTTTTGCTAAAACATACTTAGGATCAATATTTTCAGTAACCTTTTTTTCTTTTATACAGTAACTCATATATAATATGATTAGATTAAACTTCGTTTACAAAATTTGATTTAATAATGTTTTCATTTTCTATTGGTTTGTATGGTTTTAATAATTTGAAAAGAATATTGTACACACTGTTTCCTTCTTGTAACTTTTTGATAAAGTACAAACAAAAATATCCACACAGGTCACTTGTTTTATCTTGGTATTGAATGGTGTTGTATTTTATATCAGGTATGTACGCTAAAACTTCTTTTGGTGGGCTCAAGCCAAACGGATCGAAGTAATAATTATCATAGTAACAAGTCCAGTGTGTACCAGGTCCAATATAATCATCAAGATTAATAATACCACATTCTTGTTTATTTTGTTTTGTTGGTAATTTGTTTTTTGCTAAACACTCCCCTGAAGTTTTGTATACCTAGCTGCTTAACCCACTTTATTATGTCTAAGTTAGATATAGGTTTATTTTTAAAATTTAATTTTTTTTTATAAATGGGATACTTCTGTATGGTCTAATTTGTGAGTCCACTTGCAAACCTTGTCCTCTTCTATCTACTTGCAAACCTTTTCCAGTTAAACCACTAATAAGAGATCCAATCAATGGAATTCCTAATGATGCAAGCATTCCAAGAAATCCTCCGTCCTGCTGTTGTTTTTTAGTTAGTTTAACAGGGCAGTGACCTTTTGACTTTGCTATCTTCTTTCTTTGCGCAGCTGTTAATTTCTTTGATTTTAGAAGTGTTTGTTTTTTATCACTAGGAACAGTTGCTGTTACCTCTTGCTGTTTTTTATCACTGGGAACAGTTGTCGTTTTGTTACTAGAAGCACATGCCAGTACGTCTTGCAGTTGTTTTTATGTTAGTTTAATCGTGCAGGAACCTTTTGACTTTGCTATTTTGTTTTTTCTGTGCAGCTGTTAATTTATTTGATTTCAGAAGTGTTTTTTTTTTATCAGCAGGAACAGTTACCATTCCATTTCCAAATATTTTGTCAATTCCAGTACTTGCCAGACCACTAAGTGCCCCTGTTGCTAGAGGTCCTAATATCTTTGGAGCAAATTTAGCAACTGTTGGTAAAATTGTTTGTTGATTTTGTTAATCTGGATAGCTGTTAGCAGCAAAGGAAAATTCCCAGTTAGTTGGTTATTTTTTAACCTGAGTGTTAATTCACTTTTGTTTTCATATGCTTTTGCCAGACTTTGTTTTTGTCCATCTGTTAAATTTACTGAATAATTTACGTAAGTCATATATATTATAAGTTAGATTAAACAATAACTAGTTCATTTCCAACAGTATCAATAACAACATCTACTTCATAGAGAACCAGAGCATAAACTTTATATCTAGCGGTAGGGACGTTGTTTAGTTTATATCTCAAATTTAGTTGTTTTGGATCAACACTGACTTCATTTCCCTTGTAACTCAAATCGAAATATATCATTCCGAAGAGATTTTTAAAATTACCTACATTGAGTAAAGTTCCGGTGTTTTTATCATTTTGCTTGTAAGAATAATTAATAACATCTCTGAATATTCTTATGATATTATCATAACTGTATTCAGTTTCTGGATAATAAACTCCATTTCCAACTTCCAATCTAGCTGATTGTAAATAGCAATTAGCATCAGCAGCATTTACCTTAAACGTATCCAAAAGGTGAGGATTTTGTGTTTGAGAAGAACTCTTGTCAGCCCTTTGCAAATACACAAAAACGTGTTTTGGACTTTTAACTCCAGCTGTTATTCTAAATGCGGATTCAGTTAGTTAAGAACTTCCGCTCTCTTGTATCATTTCACGGAGGTAAGTCCATCTTGATGATGTCATATGATTTGCCATTACATAACTTAAACCATCTGAGTTAAATATCATTCTGGGTATCCACAAAACTAATTTATTAATAATTACTCGGCCATCATCACCACTTGATTTGAAAATTAGTACATTATCATCTGTCAGTTGCAAGCTGATTTGAATCTGACTAGGAGGAAGCATGTTTGTTTCCAAACCTCCAAAGAAGGAATATTTATTTAATGAGATTATAGAGTCAACTTTTTGATTAGTTATGATTAAAGCATGGCGAATAGCAAAACCTTTATTATAGGTATCTTCGTCCTTTCGAGATTCTGCATCAGCCGTGTCATCTAAATAAAAGTATTTGTTTGTTCCGGTTGTCTTTGCATAGTCATCAGAAATGTCAAGCAAGCTTTTGATATTAACAAATCTGTGAAGATTATTTCCATCGTAAACTGTTTTCCCATTTTGCTTTACTTGCATTTGATCAATCAGTGAAGCTGCATCGTTAATTAAAGCAATTCTGTCAGCGTCCGCGAAATTGGCTCCATCAGCAAGTTTGTTTACTTGAAAACTGATTTCAAAATATGCATTATACCAATCAAAGTAAGAACTTCTATCATTTATTGTAAACTGATAACCACTTTTCATTTGTCTGGTATTATTTCCTGGTCGTGTTATGGGGGTATCTATCCGAATAGGTACATGCTCATATCTATTATTATATTGATCACTTCGAAACATCTATATATACTAGTAATTAGATTTTTTTTTATAAATTAATCGATTAATTCTTGCATTAATATTTTTGGTTCCTCTTCCGGATAGTAATCTGTTAATTTTTGCATTTACATCTTCTTCAATTATATCATCAGCCGCAACTTTAGCTACATCTTTTGTAGCAGCCTTTGTAAGTTCTTTTAAAATCATCTCACCTTTTGGTTTAGGTTTAATAACTGAAACTAATTTATCAGCAGCCATTTTTCCTACTTCATCTCCAAGCTTTTTAGAACCGCTTTCTATGATTTGCTTGCCAGCAGTTTCTAATGCTTTCTTGCCTGCTGTTTTCGCAGACTCGCTAAATATCTTTGATCCGACTTTTGAAAGAATGTCAAATATACCTGCCCAAGTTAATCGATCAACTTGAGTATATGTTCCCGTACTAGTGTCATAAACTTTTTTTAAACATGCCATATAATTTATGTTACATTAATTCCTTCAAAACAAAACGAAATGATGTGTGGACACCATTAAGATTAATAATCTTACCAGAGAAATCGGTTATGTAAATATTAATACTGTTAATGATCGTTTTGTTTACTTCACAGAACCCGACTCTCATCGGTTCATCTTTGAAAGGATATGATCTCGTGAGATCAGCTGTACTTATTTCATAAATAACATCCCCGTATGATCCATCAACAATAGAATTACTTATCAAATCACAGTGGATATACAACGTATCGATAGAATTTGTTATGTTTGGTGTCACAGTTCCAAATTTAGTTTCTCTGATAACTGCATCTTTGTCAAATCCGATCAAGACATGAACGTTTGTTTCTCTTAAATCAAGCATGAAATTATTATGGATGGTAACCAAGCATTTGAAACTTGATAAATCAAACTCAATTCTTATCGGTACAGGCGAGTCGTCGCTTAAATCATTGTTTACAGTCAATGTTTCTTTTATGTAATTATCAATATCAGCATAACTGTAATTTCCATTTGTAAAAATAATACTTTTCCAATCTGTTCCATTGTGATACCTTATCACTTTGTTATTAAAATCCTCACTAATATTATACCATGAGTAAGTCATAGAATTAATCTTATCGAGTCCGATACCATATTGTTTGTTCCTGCCTAATATTAATGGTCTATCAAATACAGTTGTAAAATTACTCGGTGTATTTGAGCTATTAATTATTGACGCTTTCTCCGATGATAATACAATTTTTTTGTTCCATATAATATAGGATGGATAAAATTAATCAGATTTGTAGTACAGTTTAAAACTTGATTTTTTAAAATTGAAAACTTGAGTATTTTCATCTTTTATGTTTGGAAAGATAGTCCAAAAATGAGATTTCGGGAGATATGCTTCAAGTGTTTTTTTTACTATTCGTTTACCATTTTCTATTTTCGGGTCAACAAATGACCCATCGGCATTAAACAAACTAAAAGACTCTATGCGACGAATGTTTGTATTTGCAACAGTGTATGCAAGATCTGCTTTAACTACATAACGCCCAGGTTTTACAATTGTTACATCGTAACCAGTTTTTGTTGCATATTTTTTACTTTTTACAAATGGATTGGCTACAAAAGCAAACATATCAAGAAAAGTATACCCACGCCGGGTTCTTTCAAGTGGTTTTTGCGTCGGGTATAATGCAAAACCATTGTCATCTTGCATGATGCTCATTCCATCATCTGTTGTATATTCAAACAGCAGAATCCGACTTAAATCTTCTACTTTTACTCTTAACTCGTCAATTATACCAAGAACTGCTGTATGCCGACTGTCAACCTTTTGATTATGCTCTTTAAGAAAAGCGATTTCACCATCAAAAACTTTGCTTCTTTCATCCTGGGCAGCTTTCAATTGCTTTGAAACATCATCAATAGCAGTCTCAAGCTTATCGGTGTTAACCAGTTTGCTCAGTGCAGTCTCAAGCTTATCAGTGTTAACCAGTTTGTTCAGAGCTGTCTCCAGCGACTTACCATCAACCATTTTCTTTTTGATGTCTTCAAATTCTTTGTTGATATCAGCAACGTTGGTGTTTATCTGTTGATTTAATATTTTAATTTGAGTTATTTCGGTAGTAAAAGCAGTTCTGATTTGTTTTGAAGCATCAGCAATAGCAGTTTCAAGTTCATTGTTATCAACCATTTGTTATTGATTTCTCCGATCCATGTATTAATATTTTGAACACCAGATCTTATTTGTTCACTTAATTTATTGTAGTTTTCACTCTCTTCCAATCCATCTTTCTCTTTTCTAGCTCTTTCAAAGCATCACCCAGAAGTTTTATTTCATCTTTCAATCCGTTTTGAATTTCAAGCATTTTCTCGCGGTTTGCTTGTAACTTTGTTTGTATTTGACTAAGTTTATCATCAACACCAGTTGTTAAATTTGCTATCATGTTTGGAATTTTATCAATATTATAATCACGTATGATTTTTGCAACTCTTCTTTGAGTAAATTGCTTTGTTGCTGCATCATCTGCTTTTGTTGGATTGCCAACATTGGTAATTTTATTACTGTCCATACTAAGCTCACTTCTCAAAACATTTTCCTGGTTTCTGCCTTTGTTAAGATAATTAACCAAATGTTTTTGTTTTACATACTCAGACAGCACAATACCGACATTTGTAATATTAACACTGCCGGTAGTAACTTCCTCACCAAGATCATTAAAAAGTCCCATTATATATAATATGATTAGATTAAATTTCACCGTTGAAGTTACGCTTCGCTAACTTCCTCGGGTGGTTATAAACAGAGATCTCCGATCTCTGTTCTAAATCGCCGATGAAGTTACGTTTTACTAACTTCCTCGGTCGATCCAGATACAGAAAGTCATACTGCTTGTCAGTTGCTTTTTTATACTGATCTTTGCTGACATCTTGTTCTTTGGAAAGCATACCAAGCTCACGATTAACCGGAGTTGCAAAGAAGATGTAATGAGAACAGTTCAAACGAATGTCTTTGGTAGTTTTGTAATAAGATTGAGATAAATAAATTACACAACAATTCTTATGCCTGCCTTGGATGAAATAATTAATAATATCATTTTGATTGCGTTCACAAACATAATCATCAAAAATAGCTATCTTCTGATTATCTGATTCTAAAGTATCCACAGGTATAACTTCATCATTTGAACATTCTAATATATCTTCAACTGGGATTTTATTATTTTTTGCTATCTTTTCCAGTTTTTGCGACAAGACCTGATACTTAGACTGCTCCAAGTTTTTAGCAAACAAGTAAATCTTGTCATAGTAAACTAAAGGTTTCAACAACATATGAACGAATGTGTTCGTCTTGCCAGATCGTGAATTACCACAAATTAACATTCTAAAACAACAGTCTGGCATAAAGTTCCATATTTGTTTAAAATAACCGTTTTCTGTCTTCATATCATAGTTTGGAATTTCCATTTTAATAATAGTCAGATAATATTAATATTATCCAAGTATTATTATATATGTCTAAAGTATATTGTGGAATAAAACAAATTCCTCGTGGTAAACAACTTGGAACAGAAGCAGAATGTCTCAAAGCTAATCAAGTTAGATATTATGGATTACAAAAAGTTGAGATGAATATCCCAGGACCTTCTAAACAAAAAGATGCAGATCCTGCTCTCTGGAGACCAACAACGAAAAATCCAGGAAGTCTGTCAAAAACAGAAGAACGACCAAATACTATTTATTTGATAGGATAAGAAGCAGAAAGGAAGCATATAAATAAAATGTTAAGCAAAACTGAATCTCCCGATGAGGTAACACGTCTGGAAAAGAAGTTGGTTAAAATACAAAATGAGTCTGAAAAAGCACATGCAAATATTAAACTCATCAGAAAAAAATTAAAAGCAGCTAAACCCGCAGTTAAGCCTACAGTTAAGAAAGCAGTTAAACCTGCAGTTAAACCTACAGTTAAGAAAGCAGTTAAATCTGCAGTTAAACCTACAGTTAAGAAAGCATTTAAACCTGCGGCTAAAAAGAAAACAAAAACTGCATAATACTCGATTTAAGTTATCTTAACTTGGTTTAACTCATATCAACTTATCTTTATTTATCTTATTTTAATCTAACCTTATATTATACATGTCTTTGTTAAAATGGAAAGAATTAGCAGATAAAAAGCAAAAAGCGAGTGAGCTTGTTAAAGAATACGAAAATAAAGTTACTCAAAAAAGCCTAGAAAAAGGAGCTAGTCGTGATTTGTACAAAGAAATATTTAAACCTGTAACCAGCGAAATAAAAAGTCAGTCAGAACAGCTAACTGAGCAGTTAGCTTCTCTTCCGAAAATAAGTCAGCAATTAGCTGCTCTTCCAGCAGCAATAGGCGAGGAAGTACAAGAAAAACAAATGTATCAGGGATTACCCCAGTTATTTGCTGAAGAACCAACTACTGGTAATCTAGATGCTGGAATCGATAAAGATGTGTTAGATTTACATGACTTGCCCTTACCATCAAGTGTAGTTAAAGATAATGATCAAGAACTTTCAGACCTGCTCGAACGACTTAGTGATATTATCCAACAAAATGGTCGCAACAGGGCTACAGTCACTAAACATTTAAAAATTGTAAAGGACGCAACCGAGGAAGGTCAATACAAAAAAGTTCAAAGCACTTTGGCAAACGAGTCAAAAGCTTTAAAATATTATAGAAAAAGATTTGAAGCAATACTTATGCATAGCGAAGTATTTTCAGGCACGGGTTTACAACAAAAAAGAAATTCCTACAAGGTCGACAAAGATGGTCGCTATGGAATGTTACAAATTGATTGACCTAATCTTGTTGGTCATCACAAACTTATTGCCAAACAAGGAGAAGCAGTTGTGCTAGATATGAAAGTAGACGATGATTTTACAGACTTGATAACAAAGCGTTACAACAATGGAAAAACTTATTCAAAGCTGTCTCAGAATGCTTTTAAGAAACTAACAGAATTGTCTGGTTTACCAATTCATAAAGATTCTTCAAAGTTCAAAAAGATTTTAGGAGGTTGTGCTGATGTTGAATATTACAACAGTCCTGATGATTTGGTTAATGCTCTGGAGTTAGTATGTGGGAGTATCGAATCAGGAAATAATAGTCCACAGATAATAAATAAAGGTATTAGCATAATCGACGAATTATTAAAAATAGGTAAAATGTCACCCAAAGAACACGAACAACTATTTTCTAAATATCTCAATTAAATTATTGTCTAACTGTAATTATACATGAAAACCAAAGAAGAATTAATTTATCACTTGACGCGACTTGTAGCCGCCTACAGACGTAGTTATAAATTGTGCGGTATTATAAACACAACATTTCAGATTGCCAGTGGGATAATTGGTTGAACTGCCGTATTGGCATTGGTTCCAGCAATTCCTGTTTTTGTAGCCGCAGTTGGTGCAGTTCCTCCAGTAGTTGCTGTCTTAGTGAGTAAAACAAGAATAGCAGAAAAAAAGACTTCGTTAAAAACACATCATAGGAGTTTTAAACAACTTCTATCATATGTCCAAACAACAACAGGACTAGAAAATGATGAGATAATTAGGATTGTCTTTAATAAAATATTAGTGATTCAAAAGAATGATAACTTTACAGAACCTCTGGAAATGTATATGAAAAGGTTCAAGCTTAATGGACATTAAGCTAGTAGAGATTCGTCGTAATTCTTTTCTGACTTGTTTCCATATCCTATCGTACTTCTCTCTGGTTGATTTTGTTTTAATCAGTTTTGTTTCTTTTTCTATTTTTAATATTTTAAATATTTTCTGAAAAATATATTCAAATTTAATTGATCTTTTTCGGCCTTCTATTTTATCTAAAATCCTTACAATTTCGTAAAACAAATCTTCAAATCTTTGTCTATTTGTAGAAGACAAATCAAATGCTACCAAGTATTTATCTAAATGGTACTTCCTGTGGTAAATAGTTTTCTTTTGGCTGTAGTTGTAACCTGTGATAAGATTATAACCATTGTGGGTACCACAATTAAGGCAAACACGCTCGTTATCGAAAACTTCAGAAGTATCGTTGCAATTCACACATGCGTATGTACACTTGTAACACAGTTTGGTCTTGGTACAATACTTGCAAAGCTTTTTTTTTAGTCATGTAAAATAAGATGCAATCTATACACACCCCAGGAGGATAAATAATATCTAAAACTCTTTCACAATATTTGCAATTCATTATATTATACTATAGAATTATATATTTAAATATAGGCTTAAAAAAATATTATCTTATGTAATTATATAAATGGAACAAGTAGAAATTGAAATCAAAAACTTTAAGGAAGATCAAATGATATATGCTCGAAGGGTTGATTTTGAAGATGCGAGTAAATTAGATGCAGAGCTTTTAATTTTTTCAAACTTTCAAGATTTGACAGAAAGAATCATAACAATGGCAAAACAACTAAAACTGTCATGGAAAATAGAAAAAAGAGATATAAACAAACTACGTTATTTATGCAAAAAACAAATTTCAGAGGCAACCAGTTACCATCCAACTTTATACAAAGATTCTTTTATTGCCCACTATGATGTTTTACTTGAACGAGGTATTAAAATTATCATGTACGGATAAATAAAAAAATACTATAATCTAACCGGGGAATAAATATTTTACTTTAAATTAATTAATTAATTAATAGGGGCTTAAAGAAATAATCTCTTGTAATATTATATAATGAGTATCCGAGAAATTGAAACATCCCCAAAACAGTATAGCAAGGTTTTTAAAGTAAATGTTGTCAGTAATGACCCGCTCACCCAACTGCAGAAAACACAACCAAGCGTTATAAAATTTCTTAAAACAGAACTAAGAAAAACGGGCGGCTTTAAATTAAGTGTTGATGTGAAACATACTTTTAAAAAAACAACGATGGGGGACAAAGAAACAGGTCCTGCAATCACATACAAAACAGCTTACTTTAATTCTAAAGCGGCAACAATATTAACCGAAAATAATATTATCGAGGCGCTGGACAAAGCACGTGAGGAAATTATAAATAGAGTTGGAAATTGGATTCAGATGGGAAGTGGTTGGATAATTGAGACACTAGACGCACACTATATAAATCGAATAAAGTATAAGCCTTTGCGGGGTAGCTCTTATTTGAATTTACCAAAAGAACTCTCACATGCTAGAAAAGGTTTAATAAATATAAAAAATAAAGATAACGAATGCTTCAGATGGTGCCATTTGGCTTGCACATTTCCTTTTAAAAAAGATCCTCAAAGAATAACAAAGTACAAAAAGCATATTGGTGATCTTGATTACAAAGGAATTACATTTCATGTTACTATCAAACAAATCCCAAAAATAGAAAAACATAACAATATTTGTTTTAACATATTTGGATATGAGGATAGTCAAGTATATCCTTTGTATGTGTCAAAACATAAAGCAAAAGAATATGTTGATCTACTTTTAATCACAGAAGAAGAAAAGAATCATTATGTGTGGATAAAAGATTTTAACAGGTTAATGTTTAATCAAACACTACATGAGGGGAAAAAATGGTTTTGTAAAACATGCTTGCAGTGCTTTAAATTCGAAAGGACGTTAAAAGCTCATAAGCCTGATTGCCTTTCACTTGACGGAAAACAAGCAACAAAAATGCCAAACAAAGATGAAAAAGTTAAGTTTAAAAACTACGACAGGCAACTTATGGTTCCGTTTGTTATATATGCTGATTTTGAAGCCGTAACTGAAAGTATTTCTTCAGTATCAAACAATCCTATAAAATTACATACAGAAGCATATCAAAAGCATACTGATTGCAGTTATGGGTACAAGGTTGTTTGTTGTTATGATGATCAATATTCAAAACCAGTTGTGACATATAGAGGACCAAATGCTGTTTACAAGTTTTTAGAAAAAATGATAGAAGAAGAAAAGTGGTGCAAGAAAACCATGAATGCAAACTTTAAAAAATATCTAGTAATGTCGCAGGAAGAAGAAGCTAGATTCCAAAAATCTAAATCATGCCATATTTGTGGTAATGGTTTTTCAATAACTCTTAAAAAAGATGACCCAGGTCGTACAGTAGCATATGAAAACTCCGTTAGAAAAGTTAGAGATCATTGTCATATAACTGGAAAGTACAGGGGAAGCGCTCATGGCATATGTAATATTAATTTTAGGTTGACTAGAAAAATACCTGTTGTGTTTCACAACTTAAGAGGATATGACTCTCACTTTATAATGCAACACATTGGAAAGTTTAAACAAAACATAAATGTTATACCGAATAACATGGAAAAGTATATGGCTTTCATGTTAGGAAAAAGTTTAGTATTTATTGATAGTTTCAAGTTTATGTCTCAATCATTAGATAATCTAGTAAAAAACGTTCCGTCGTTTCAATACATATCTCAGGAATACAGCGGTAAAAAGTTAGACTTGCTAAAAAGAAAAGGCGTTTATCCTTATGATTTGAACGCTTCAAGGATACTAAGTTACCTGACAAAGATATCTTTTATTCTCAATTAAATGATGAACATATTTCAGATGCAGATTACAATCATGCTACAAACATATGGAAAACATTTAAGATTAAAAATATGGGAGAATATCATGATCTGTATCTCAAGACTGATGTGCTGCTGCTTGCAGATGTTTTTGAAAACTTTAGAAAAATGTGTATCGAGTATTACAAATTAGATCCTTGCCATTACTTCAGTAGTCCTGGGTTAGCCTGGGATGCGTGCCTCAAGATGACTGGTATTCAACTTGACTTAATAACTGATATTGATCAATATTTGTTTGTGGAAAAAGGATTAAGAGGCGGTACGAGTTACATTGCAAATAGATATTCAAAAGCTAATAACAAATATATGAAAGACTATGACAAGAAAAAAGAAAGCAAGTACATAATATATTTAGATGCTAATAACTTGTACGGATGGGCTATGTGTCAACCGCTACCTACTGGCAACTTCAAGTGGGTTGATAAGTTTGAAAAAGAAAAATCAAATTACATTGTTGAGTGCGATATCGAGTATCCTGAAGAACTTTATGAGTTACATAATGATTATCCTCTTGCCCCAGAAAGTTTAAATATCAAAGATGAGTGGTTGTCAGACTATTGTAAAAATTTAAAACAAAAGTTTAATTTAGGACATTGTAATGTTAATAAACTTGTTACGACGTTGAAAAATAAAGAAAAGTATGTCGTGCATTTTAGAAACTTAGAATTGTATAAAAAGCTTGGATTAGTTGTAACAAAAACACACCGAATACTACAATTCGACTAATCAGAGTGGTTAAAGACATACATAGATTTTAATACTGCCAAGAGGACAGCTGGTAAAAATGCTTTTGAAAAGGATTTCTTCAAACTGATGAACAATTCAGTTTTTGGTAAAACTATGGAAAACTTGAGAAAAAGAATTAATGTTAAATTGACTCACGACGAGGAAGTTCTTTTAAAATATGCGGCAAGACCTTCATTTATTTCTTGTAAAATGTTTAATGAAAATTTATTTGCGATAAACAGAATAAAAGAAAGACTAGTTTTGAATCGTCCTGTTTATGTTGGTATGTGTATTTTAGACTTGTCAAAATATTTGATGTATGATTTCCATTACCATGATTACAACTATATCAAAAACAATTATGATAAAAAAGCTAAGTTATTATTTACTGATACCGATTCCTTGTGTTATGAAATAAAAACAAAAGATGTGTATGCAGACTTTTACAAGGATAAGGAACTGTTTGATAATTGTGATTATGATCCAAAAAGTAAGTTTCATTTTAATGATAATAAAAAAGTTATTGGCAAGATGAAAGATGAAACTTGTGGAATACCTATTGGTCGAATTTGTTGGGTTGCGAAGTAAGCTATATTCATATATGTTAGATAATGAGGTTAGCGCAAAAATATGTAAGGGTGTTAAAAAGTGTGTTGTTAAAAAACAGATAGCACATGATGATTACAAAAATATTTTGTTTACGGCAACAGAAGCTCACCATGAGATGAAAGTCATTAGATCACAAAAGCATAACATAAGCAGCTATGCAATAAATAAAAAAAGTTTATCAGCTTATGATGATAAACGGTATATATTAGATAACGGACAAGATACGCTAGCATACAAGTAAAATACTCCATGGTAAAAGATGATATGCAGAGCGATGATGAAGACTACTGCGTGGTTCCGTCTGACTTTGCTTAACGAGTTGCAAATGTTATGTTATTAAAATGGCAATCGAATTGATTAGTAGTATAGAAAGGGGCGGTATAGGTAAAGTTTACCTCGCGGGGTTGCTTGAGAAAACTGTTGAAATATGTTAGTGTTGACTCGGACGTGACTTACATTTAGATCTTAGTGGTATAAATGATAGTTTTGCCTGAGTCCCCCCTAGCATATTTCACTATATTTTCTCATTTCCTGCGAGAAAAACTGCGCCCATACCGCCCCTTTCTATACTACTGACTAGGGAAAAACTATTACAAAGGTACTACTGGTATGGTGTCAGAGAAGACATTTATTTGTGGATTGAACAGTGTGATAACTGTGCAGCTAGTAAACCGTTGTCATTGAATCCAAAAGCTCCACTAAGAAGTTTATCTGTAGGCAATGTATTGGACAGACTCTCAACCGATTTTCTAGGTCCACTTCCTCATACGCCTCGAGGAAATAGGTATATTTTAACCGTGACAGATCATTTTTCGCGGTGGGTGGAAATATTGCCAGTACCTGATCAAACTGCAGAGACAACAGCTAGAGTAATATTAAACGAAGTCATAGCACGGTATGGTTGTCCGAT
Source organism: Cyrtodaria siliqua (assembly GCA_037043455.1). Lineage (NCBI taxonomy): Eukaryota > Metazoa > Mollusca > Bivalvia > Adapedonta > Hiatellidae > Cyrtodaria > Cyrtodaria siliqua. Next base: position 14,122 of record JAWPHD010002100.1, on the reverse strand, counting down.
GACCCTTCATATTGATCAAGGTAGTAATTTTGAGAGCAGAATATTTACTGAACTTTGTCAGCTTCTTGAAATAATAATAATATAAGGAAAACAAGAACGTCAAGTAAGAATCCTCAAGGCAATGGTCAAATTGAACGCTTTACCAAAACATTGACTAGAATGATAAGGGCATTTCTTTGATAATCAAACTGATTGGGATTTGAATCTAGATTGTTTAGCAGCGGCATACAGAGCCACTCCAAATGAAACTACCAAAATGACCCCAAATTTGCTCATGTTAGGTCGTGAAGTCCGTTTGCCAGCTGAAATAGCATTCGGTAGTCAAGCAAATAACAATGAAGTAGTATCTTCTTATGGGCAGTATGTCATGAAATTAAAAGAAAAAATGCAAAAATCACATGAAATATGTAGAGAACACATTGGAAAGGCAGCAAAACGCCAAAAGGATTTGAGTGAATCGAGCAAATCATTTAATCAGTACAAAGCCGGTGATATAGTATGGTATCTCAATATAAAGAGAAAAGAAGCAGTATACAGGTCCATTTCTTGTCCAAAAGAAAATTAGTGACCAAAATTATGTGTTACAATTTTCAAAATATATGTCAGATGTTAAAGTAGTACATCATGATAAGCTAAAACCTTATAAAGGGTCAGCACCACCAAAATGGGTTCTGAATAAATCATTAAAGTAAAATCCCCACAGATGGATATAAAGGCTTAAAATGCAAAATTGTCGCAGTTGATATAAGGATAATTTAGATGCACGCTAGTTAATATTGAATGTGAATATGTATATCTATTCATATTGATCGAGAGTGTTGTATAATAATACTGTACAGAAAATATTTATTATATAAAATTGTTCATAAATATGAAATACAGTTATATTAAATTTTGAATGTATGTTTCAGTTTTAAAATGAGTAGATGTATGCATGTGTATTAACACAATTTTGACAAAATATAAATATAATGTAAAAAGTGTATATAAAGCATATACAGCTTACATGTATATAATAAATATAAAAAAAATAATGAAAAATCAAGTGAAAGCATTACTTGAGTAGTACAGATTTAAAAATATAAATTAAGTAAATATCATATATGTCATATAGTATATGACCCAGGATTCACCTATATTTCACTGTATTTGCAGAACGTCAGTGATGTTCCCCAACACTAGACCCATTAATATGATGAGCGAGGCAGACTTTAGGTTCGTGAACAACAGAGGCAGGGTGTATGAATGTCAAAGGTGTTCGTCTGACAAATATCAAGGAGAGAGATCTAAAGTCATGCTACATGTCTACAGGAAGCATACGGCTCTGGACAGTTTGCATTTTTATTGTTCTATTTGTAAGTTTGTGACGACATCACAGTCAGATCTGGAACGACACGTCGTAAGGAACAATTACGCTCCACATAGGGCTACAGTGGAAGCTATGTTGGCAAACGGTGAGGAGGTAAGCGAGCATGGTAGCCTCCTCCAGAATTTGAAACATTATATTCCTGGAGAGCTGGATATGAAAAGGTTAAATAAAGAAGAGAGTGGGGATATCTTTCTGAACAGAAAAAAAAACAATCAGTGGTAAATGTGGACATACTTCAAAATGCTATGAATGAAGCTGACATTCAGACAACGTCCTTAAAATCAGACAAAACTGAGTATATATGGAATGAAATGCTGGAAGGGCATCGATTATCTCCATTTGCTTTCCATGAGTCACCCTTTCCAACGCTCAAACGGGGAGCTCCGTTCAAGACACCTGTAGTGTGTAAATCACCAACTGTAGTCTCCTCCTATAGCAGCTCATCAACGTCAAGCTCAGCAACTTCAAGCTCATCAACGTCATCCTCTTCATCGTATAAAGATGAGATGAAAGCAGAGGAACAGCACTTGAGAAATGAAATTAAAACAATGGGACTTGCTTTAGGACAACTGATTCATGAAATGAAAGAACTTACTAACAAAATTGGAGAAAATCAATCAAAATACTGGCTCAGCCAAGTGCACTACATCACCATAGTCCTAAAAATAACTTTAGACCGCACTACAAGGAAAACAGACCAGTTCCCTAATACAACAACTACCAGGTGCCACGCCAGATGCCACAGCAGAAGCCACAGCAGAAGCCACGCCAGATCACTCATATTAGATTTTAGAAATATAGTAATAACAGTCGAAATTTGTGTTAGATATATTAAGAGTTAGGATTATAATAGATAAACAGAGATTCTTTTTTTTTATACTGAATTTGTTAACTAATATTAAAACATAAACTTTTAATTCTACGATCTACAAGTAATGCATTTCACAAAGTATATTCCATATTGTTAGTTCTATTTAATATATAGAACCTTAATCTCTTGATCATCACTAGTTTCTAAACGGTAATGTTTAAAGGTAATTTCTACAGTTGTATTATGCTTTAAGATACTGTTGAAGCTTTCATGTAAATGTGTACCTGAGCAAATGTTATTGTTACTGAGTATATGCATAGTTTTTTGTTATATATTAAAATGTAAGGTTATTTGAGGTAACACTTAAGATGTTTATGCAGTTGAGACATGATGATGTTTTGACTGTTTATTGTCATATAGTTGATATAATATGAAAAATAGACATTCGCATTAACATGAATTGTTGTATATTGTTGAACTTAAGAGTTAAGATTATTTCTGAATATGTGCATTAATTCGGAATACTTACTTCTGTGAGTTTAAAGAGATGTTGATGTATAAAAGTTTGTTTTTGTGAGGACACAAAATAGTTTAAGGGAAGGGTAATGTGAACCCTTGGTTCTGTCCAAAATAACTATTTAGTATGTTAATCATAGTAATTGCTTCATTGTACAAAATTACCGCTATTTAAAACATAAGTGGGTGGGGTAACAATTAAGTGTAACATTGTATTTAAGAATTCAACTTTATCTCAAATTGTCAACAGTTAAACCTCGTTGAACATTGATGTTTACATCTTAGTTAACCGATAGGATTACCTGGAATTCGTTGAGGTATCTTGTTTACATCGTTAATCGTTTTTCCGTGTTTTATGTAGGAATTACACATGTTTATTTTATCACGACTAACTCGCCAGGGGGCGCCTTATATCGACTACGTCACAGGAGGGCGTGAGCACAGGAGGGCGTGAGCGTTTAAATTGTAAACAAGAAGGCTGAAAGGTTTGTCAAAGGTATATCATATTGCGGAGATTGATTTCTTCTACTCACCACGGGTAATTTATGTATTAAGTATTTGTCTTGTATCAAATGGTAAAATTATTATAACTTTCATTCAACTGTATTGAGATTTCTGTGGAATTCTGCCGAATTCTGTCAGTTTCATTCTGGTATTCTGCGACTCCGCAGAATTTTGGCTGAATTCTGCGTGCCGCGGGATTTGGAACTTTGGCACTATATAAGCTTGGATTTTGTCAGTTCAAAAGAGAACGATTGGGTCAGTAAAACTGGGTAGTCTATATTTTGGGTATGTGTTCTGTGGATTTGGGCTAAATTATAAATAGAATCATTTGAGATTTACCAGTTGAATGTAAAGGAAATTAGAAAGTATATTTGTCTTCATGAAAAGATATTCACAATATTTTTAGGAATCAAATTACGTTGAGTTAGAAATGTTTCTAGATCTATATGATAAATAAATTATCATTACGATTAAACTGTAAAAAATAGATTTGGTTGTTATTTTATCTTTGTGGTTAAACCGCCTCCGAAAAACATGAAAGTCGCCACAACATCCTCTAGGCTCAGTAGCCTGGTCCCTTGCAACAGCTGATGGCAATTTAGTTAGAACTGACAAAGCCAAATTGCTCTACTGCTTAGAAGTATCAGTTGAACCAGCTACTCAGAAACCTACTGAATATACTGTATATGTGTGTGAAGGTAATACAACACCTCACAGTCAGCCTGGTACGTTTGACGATTTGACAGAGCTGGTATCTAACATACTTGCCAAAGCACATTGAGTCGACTTTGTGACAGACACTTGCGTCCCTAGATATATCAAGTAGTTTGAGTGCAAGAGGCGATGTGAAACCCCAACTTTCATGTTGTCAGGGCTGTAAACGAAGACCTATTGCGATTTGAAGAGTTATCACGACAATATGACACAATTCATTATTTAAAGAGTTATCGCGACAATACGACACAATTCATTAATCTTATTTGCGGCCGGTGGAAAACAGACAGATATGCACCAAACCTCCAAGGCCATGAAACCTACTTTGTCTGGTAAAAAATGTCCCCGGTTTACCATTGCAGATGACATATCTGTCATTGCTGATGATCAGTAAGATCATAGAAGGAAGCAGACATCTGACTGAACATATCCCTATCAATCTTCACCAACATCAGAAGCAATTGTGATGTGTTCAATCCTGACACAGACATACTGATCCTCCTTTCAAAATTTGTTTCAGTAATACAACCGTAACTATGTCATGTTCTGATATTTTCTCTTTACTACCGACACTACATTGCTTTATAAGCTGTGTTACAACCAGTGACTTTGTAGGGAGAGGCAATGTTGTCCCATTTAAGACGATTAAAAAGCACAGAGAGTTTGTGTAAAGTTGGATTGCTCGAACAGCAGCATGAATTTTTGTCAAGTTTTTATAATCATGCAATTGAACATGCACACGTTCAAGTGTTTTTGTGGCACTATACTGACCAACATTAACCAGACCTACCAGATGCTGAAACAAATGAGAGAAGATAAAGTTATCGAATTTGACTGGACTCTTGGTGATATTGCATCACAACAGTTGTTTGACATCATGTTCAAAGAGCCTGACACTGAAGAAGGAAGCGATAATCGGCGGGAAGATATGGAAATATAGATATAAAAATTGAACAGGAAAAGCAGCATTCAAGGACGACAGTCAACCACAAGCCAACAAACTGACTGATATTGAGTTTGAAGAAAGTGATGAAAATGTATAGAGGAATTATGAACTCAAATGATGTAATATATATTTCCATGAAAATGCATGATATCTCATAGAGCTATACATTTATATTTGTTAGTAACGTAAGTAAAATAGTATGAAAGTGAACCTTTGGAAACATTCGAACACGATAAGTACGAAATATTGCATTCTCGGTTTGATTGAGACTGAAATACGCTTGCTACCGTTCACGTCCCCTAGCCCTGGGTTGAGCAAAACTCAATATTCATAAAATAGTACAGCATTTTAACCATCCCAAAGATGGCATGCATATGGCGGTGGGCATGCTATATTTACTGCCATTATTCATTGTCCATCGGCGTATAGTCCCAATATCCAATAAAATTATATGCCCCGAAAAGCGAAATAAACAATATTTTAGTTGTGAGCAGCGGTTATGAAGCCTGCGCATCACAAGTAACAGTCAAAATACTAAATTAAAAAGCAGACAACATATCCTATGGGTTCCATTCATTTTGTGAATATGTTGAAATTAATTAATGTGTTACATTTGATTAATATATAAATACATTAGCAGTTAAAACTGTGCATACAATTTGCTATTTTTCTTTGAATTTGGTAACGTAAAAATTACGGAAGAGTCGTGTAAATGATATACAAACTTCATTTCACTCAATGTTTGCCTATGTATAAACAGTATAAAAAAGAAAATAAACATGAGGTAATACATATTAACATTGACATACTGTCATGTCTGTTAAAACTGTGTTGTTACCATCGACCATCGACAATGTATAGAGGAATGTTGTATTAACATCTGTATAAGCTAATTAGCTGAATTTTCTAGATTTCTGGTAACACACGGAAGATTATTATTAATTATAAAACACACAATGTAACGGACAATACAAGAACCAAATTTTGTCCACTATGGAACGCAAAACACGACTTTGATGGTCATTTTACATTATGATGTGGTCATTTGTCATTATGATGTGGTCACTTTCCATTATGATGTGGTCATTTGTCATTATGATGTGGTCATTTTCCATTATGATGTGGTCACTTTTCATTATGACGTGGTCACTTTATGTTATGATGTGGTCACTTTACATTATGATGTGGTTAATTTTCATTATGATGTGGTAAGTGTCTATTATGATGTGGTCACTTTACATTATGATGTGGTCAATTTTCATTATGATGTGGTTACATTCCATTATGATGTGGTTACTTTGTATTTTGATGTGGTCGCTTTTCATTATGATGTGGTCACTTTACATTATGATGTGGTCTGTTTTAATTATGATGTGGTCACTTTACATTATGATGTGGTCACTTTTCATTATGATGTGGATACATTCCATTATGATGTAGTCGCTTTTCATTATGATGTGGTCACTTTACATTATGATGTGGTTACTTTCCATTATGATGTGGTTACTTTGTATTATGATGTGGTCGCTTTTCATTATGATGTGGTCACTTTACATTATGATGTGGTCGCTTTTCATTATGATGTGGTTGCTTTCCATTATGATGTGGTTACTTTGTATTATGATGTGGTCACTTTACATTATGATGTGGTCGCTTTTCATTATGATGTGGTAAGTTTCTATTATGATTTGGTCACTTTACATTATGATGTGGTCACTTTCCATTATGATGTGGTTACTTTCCATTATGATGTGGTTACTTTGTATTATGATGTGGTCGCTTTTCATTATGATGTGGTCACTTTACATTATGATGTGGTCGCTTTTCATTATGATGTGGTTGCTTTCCATTATGATGTGGTTACTTTGTATTATGATGTGGTCAATTTACATTATGATGTGGTCTGTTTTAATTATGATGTGGTAAGTTTCTATTATGATGTGGACACTTTCCATTATGATGTGGTTACTTTCCATTATGATGTGGTTACTTTGTATTATGATGTGGTCGCTTTTCATTATGATGTGGTCAATTTACATTGTGATGTGGTCTGTTTCAATTATGAGGTGGTAAGTTTCTATTATGATGTGGTCACTTTACATTACGATGTGGTCATTTTTCATTATGATGTGGTTACTTTCCATTATGATGTGGTTACTTTGTATTATGATGTGGTCATTTTACATTATGATGTGATCTGTTTTAATTATGATGTGGTAATTTTCTATTATGATGTGGTCACTTTACATTATGATGTGGTCACATTTCATTATGATGTTGTTACTTTCCATTATGATGTGGTCGCTTTTCATTGTGATGTGGTCGCTTTACATTATGATGTGATCGCTTTTCATTATGATGTGGTCAATTTACATTATGATGTGGTCTGTTTTAATTATGATGTGGTAAGTTTCTATTATGATGTGGTCACTTTATATTATGATGTCGTTACTTTCCATTATGATGTGGTTACTTTGTATTATGATGTGGTCGCTTTTCATTATGATGTGGTTAATTTACATTATGATGTGGTCTGTTTTAATTATGATGTGGTAAGTTTCTATTATGATGTGGTCACTTTACATTATGATGTGGTCATTTTTCATTATGATGTGGTTACTTTCCATTATGATGTAGTCGCTTTTCATTATGATGTGGTCACTTGACATTATGATGTGGTTACTTTCCATTATGATGTGGTTACTTTGTATTATGATGTGGTTGCTTTTCATTATGATGGGGTCATTTTACATTATGATGTGGTCTGTTTTAATTATGATGTGGTAAGTTCCTATCATGATGTGGTCATTTTACATTATGATGTGGTCTGTTTTAATTATGATGTGGTAAGTTTTTATTATGATGTGGTCACTTTACATTATGATGTGGTCTGTTTTCATTATGATGTGGTAATTGTCTATTATGATGTGGTCATTTTCCATTATGATGTGGTCACTTTTCATTATGATGTGGTAAGTGTCTATTTTGATGTGGTCACTTTACATTATGATTAGGTCACTTTTTATTATGATGTGGTTACTTTCCATTATGATGTGGTTACTTTGTCTTATGATGTGGTCACTTTGCATTATGATGTGGTCTGTTTTAATTATGATGTGGTAAGTTTCTATTATGATGTGGTCACTTTACATTATGATGTGGTCACTTTTCATTATGATGTGGTTACTTTCCATTATGATGTGGTCGCTTTTCATTATGATGTGGTCACTTTCCATTATGATGTGGTTACTTTATATTATGATGTGGTCGCTTTTCATTATAATGTGGTTACTTTACATTATGATGTGGTCTGTTTCTATTATGATGTGGTCACTTTACATATGATGTGAACACTTTTCATTATGATGTGGTCACTTTCCATTATGATGTGGTCGCTTTGCATTATGATGTGGTCACTTTACATTATGATGTGGTCTGTTGTCATTATGATGTGGTAAGTTTCTATTATGATGTTGAGAAATTCTATTGCGGTGTCGAGGTACAAAACGTATGGTTTAAATTCACCGTGTATAAATCGGCATAGTCTAAAACCTGTGATGGAATGGAATTAGAATGTCATTATGGTATGAGATTTTGATTCCAATCGCATTCCATTCTGCTCTAAATTAGATGTGGTCATGATGAGTATATATTGAAAGCTTGATGAAGAAATATGGAGAAATGAGAAAGTTATAGGCAACGTTAAGTTTGCGTATTAACCCATATAATGACCTTCAGTGTGACCTTGACTTTTAACATTTGTGTATGGTCATGTTGGTGTGGTCATGATGAGTATATATTGAAAGTTTGATGAAGAAATATGGAGAAATGAGAAAGTTATAGGCAACGTTAAGTTTTCGTATTAACCCATATAATGACCTTCAGTGTGACCTTGACCTTTATATTTTAGTATGGTCATGTTGATGTGGTCATGATGAGTATATATGAAAAGTTTGATGAGAAGAAATATGGAGAAATAACAAAGTTATAGCCAATGTTAAGTTTGTGACGGACTAACAGACTGACGGACGGACTGACGGACGGACGGAGACAAAGTGACCCATATGTATCGCATTTTCTTCGAAAAGGCGACACAAAAAGGACTACATTTTTCCATATGATAATGTTGTATGTTTAAGTTTAATTGGGCGTGGATAATGTTTTATTTTTATTTTGTGAAACAATTTGAAACAAACTTTTTGATTGTCAAATATATTTTCAAAACGTTTGCCACAACCCCTCCCAATAAGTAAAACTTTCCTATGCCCATGAAAGACAGGCACATAAACAAATATATTTGTTTTCTAACTGAACCCATATTCATTTAATACGATTTTGTTTATTCCAATTAGGAATTGATGTAGTTTATCGTTTTCATATGCATGTCATTTTTTTTAGCCCAGCCATTCTAAAACATAAGAGCCCAATGACGCTAAACATAGAAAAAACTTGTAAAGGCCTAACCAACGAGCTTATACAAGCTCTATATTTGTTTGTAGTATGGTATTGTGTACTCGGTGACCCTGTCCGCGCGTGCTGTCTGTGCTCTAACTTCCATAAATGTATTGGACGTAAAGCTCCGCCCCTTTATTGTTTGTACTGAATTGTTTGCATGACATTCATACAAGGCAATTTCACCGACCATACTATAATGCTATGATAATGTGCACTGACTTTGTTTGTTTGTGTATGCCACGTGTGTGTGCGCGCTCTCTCGCGTGTCTGTGCGTGCGTCCATCAAACTCGTTTAATAAATTCAATATTGAACGGGTACTCATGTAAAATCCTCTATAAGTATATGTCATCTCAGTTTTTCACCGGCAGTTCCGATACATGGTTTATAGTTTTATAATTTCTATATCGTGTATGTGCAAAGGTTTCCTTCCTGGGATTGCGTTTTGGCTTTCTATTGTTTTATAAATAAAACATGAGAATATGGTCCTATAGAAATCACAGTACTGCGTTACCGACTTTGAACGGTCGGTAGGCAATAAGGCCAACAGATTAAAGGAAGTACATCAGGATCGGTATTTGTTTTAGAATTGTTATACATTAGATATGTATTTAATTGATAAAAATAAACTAAATGAGCAATAAACCCCAAAACGAAATAGCAATTATCATATAAAATAAACAACCAAAAGAAGGTATTTCCTAACTATAGTTACGCGCCAGGGATAGCTATTTTAAACGTGGCGGTAAAAAAAATGTCAATGCTTTTCAAAAGGACTAACATGACGTATTGTAATTTATAATTATTAATTATTGCGTTTTATTATAAGAAACTGTTAATTTCCCATCTACATGTATATCATTTTCTGTTTTAAATTGGTAATTTTATAGCTTTTTTAAAATAGATTTAGCCACAAAGCCTGATCTACTCCCTTTAAGGTTAGCTTGTCTCGATTTTATGTGTACACAGTCATTGCTATTATCATGTCTTCAGCGCCCAAATTGAAAAGACAACGTAAACAACCCTAAATCGCTAACAATAAAGACAGATCATATCCGTAGAAATTAACTAAATATAAATTAAGATTGTTTTGTAAAGCTATATAAAATATACATAATTAGAAATACCTTAGGCTGTGATTTTTCAGTACGATTCATGATGATACTGAACAACCACTGCGGGGATACATGATGTATCCAGAATTGTACTGAACAACCACAGCAGTCTTAGCCAAAAAGAAAAACAATCTAGAGTACGACTAGAAGACTTAACATAAGAAATGACTTTAATCCTGGCTAATACTTAGAGGTTATATATGTATTTAGAAAATTACAGATCTATCACATTGAATTTTTGTTCCCATGCTTTCCTGATAATTAGATAATCAAATAGACCCTTAATAAGCCTATTTCACACTTTTTTATTGTGTCTTTCTTCCAGATTCGTTCCATATTTTATCATATACATGTGTCAGAGACTAAAATATGGAATGGGAATTTAGAACAGAATGGACTGCGATTGGAATCAAAATCTCATACCATAATGGCATTCTAATTCCATTCCATCACAGGTTTTAGACTCTGCCGATTTATACACGGTGAATTTAAACCATACGTTTTGTACCTCGACACCGCAATACAATTTCTCAAATAACTCGCTGTAAAATAGTTAATTGTTGTTGCAATGTGTTAATCGCATGAAAAGATACTCTTCTTCTAAAAATCTTACACGAGCTTCGTCGGATACGTTAACATAATTTAGAATTTCTATCATTGTCGCCATTTTGAATTCCGCAAGCAGTGTCAATATATGGCGCTATTTGAAGAAAATCACGTGACCACACATACCACATCATAATAGAAACTTACCACATCATAATGACAACAGACCACATCATAATGTAAAGTGACCACATCATAATGCAAAGCGACCACATCATAATGGAAAGTGACCACATCATAATGAAAAGTGTTCACATCATATGTAAAGTGACCACATCATAATAGAAACAGACCACATCATAATGTAAAGTAACCACATTATAATGAAAAGCGACCACATCATAATATAAAGTAACCACATCATAATGGAAAGTGACCACATCATAATGAAAAGCGACCACATCATAATGGAAAGTAACCACATCATAATGAAAAGTGACCACATCATAATGTAAAGTGACCACATCATAATAGAAACTTACCACATCATAATTAAAACAGACCACATCATAATGCAAAGTGACCACATCATAAGACAAAGTAACCACATCATAATGGAAAGTAACCACATCATAATAAAAAGTGACCAAATCATAATGTAAAGTGACCACATCAAAATAGACACTTACCACATCATAATGAAAAGTGACCACATCATAATGGAAAATGACCACATCATAATAGACAATTACCACATCATAATGAAAACAGACCACATCATAATGTAAAGTGACCACATCATAATGAAAAGCGACCACATCATAATGGAAAGTAACCACATCATAATGAAAAGTGACCACATTATAATGTAAAGTGACCACATCATAATGAAAAGCGACCACATCATAATACAAAGTAACCACATCATAATGGAAAGTAACCACATCATAATGAAAATTGACCACATTTTAATGTAAAGTGACCACATCATAATAGACACTTACATCATAATGGAAAGTGACCACATTATATTACAAAGTAACCACATCATAATGTAAAGTGACCACATCATAATGTAAAGTGACCACATCATAATGAAAATTGACCACATCATAATGAAAGTGACCACATCATAATAGACACTTACCACATCATAATGGAAAGTGACCACATCATAATACAAAGTAACCACATCATAATGTAAAGTGACCACATCATAATGAAAATTAACCTTATCATAATGAAAGTGACCACATCATAATAGAAACTTACCACATCATAATGGAAAGTGACCACATTATAATACAAAGTAACCACATCATAATGTAAAGTGACCACATCATAATGAAAATTGACCACATCATAATGAAAGTGACCACATCATAATTTAATGGAAAGTGACCACATCATAATGTAAAGTAACCACATCATAATGGAAAGTGACCACATCGTAATGACACATGACCACATCATAATGTAAAGCGACCACATCATAATGAAAAGTGACCACATCATAATGACAAATGACCACATCATAATGTAAAGCGACCACATCATAATGGAAAGTGACCACATCATAATGAAAGTGACCACATCATAATGGAAAATGACCATCAAAGTCGTGTTTGGCGTTCCATAGTCCACATCATGGATACGTATGTATATTATAACTAAGATTGTTGAAATAATTTTCGAATATAAAACATTTATGTTCTTAATTTCTTAAACCAAACACCTTCATTCATAAATTACGGTAACGTAGACTTAATAACGCAGGTATCAAAGGTATAAACATTACGTGAAACGAAAAAAAATTGTAGTTTAAAAAGCATAAATAATGTTCAAAATGAGTGGTTACAATCAATAATGTTTAAAGGAATGCTGCAATACAACTTTAATAGTTTATTGGATGATTTTTTCTATTATTTCTTTTAACATGCAGAAAATAGAAAATGATTTAAAAACACACGGACATTACAAGAACCAAACATTATTAACATCATGGGCACGTATGTCTGTGATATATGTAAGGTTTTGAATAATGTTCGGATTTAACATCATTAATGTTCTTAATGTCTTACGTTATACATCTTAATAAAACAAGGTAACGTAAATTACGGTATCGTAGAGTTAGAAACCTAGGTATCCAAGGTATAAAAAGTTTGTATTATAAAAGGCATGAATAATGAAGACAATTTAAAATACAAACCTTTTCTTCAATACATGTTTAGTCTTCAAAATGCAGTAAAATTAATTATTATTTTATAGGTAACGTATTCTACACCCTGTAACACGATAACACCCCAACACTCAGATGGCACACATGTTCCAAAATGCTCTACACATAATGGACTTTCAGAAAAAAAATGGTGTACAAAATTCCCCATGGGGGTTGGGGAGTGTTTCTCCTACTAGCTTACATCCTAATTGTGGTGGCTGTAAAAAGTCGCCCCGACCACAGATCAGTTGTGGTATAACTTATTGGTCCTTAGGAATCATCAAGCCCAATCTTTGTGACTTTGACGTAGAATACCAATTAAGCCGGTACTAGGGGGCGTAAGAGGTGTGGCAAGTTATATGGTCATTGCTATTCCTAAGTCACTGCTTATTCCTAAGTCACTGCTTTTTCTGAAAACAAGTTCATGCATTAATAACTGTATTGCCAACCTATTGTATTTAACTGTATTTTGTCCTTGTGTGTATTTTTTTTACCTCTGAGGGTTATTTGAATATAGTGTATCAAGTTAAAAATTTATATCATTTCATGAACAAACTCAATAAAACCGAGCCTGCTACTTTTCTCTCTCGTTTGTGTTTGTTGCTTCCAAGTTATCCCTTTTTCAGTATTTATTAACATCAATATGTCGAGCACTTATTCAAATACAAAGACTTCCGAACGGTTGATGGAGTTGCAAAACGCGGGATGCATCATGGCTCTGAAAATAAGAGCAATGGTATTACAACCTTACCATCTAGGATAATGCCGTCTATCCGAGTGCCCGCATGTCTGTCCCGAAAATGTTGTGTGCCTATCTCCTCACAAAGTCTTCGAAACTTTACAGATGCTTACCTATGATGTCAAGATGTGCATATCGATTCGACGTCAAAATCGACCTTGTATTACCGGAGTAACGGCCCTCAAATTTTA